>NMRB01001735.1:76511-98575 GCA_002633025.1 Notospermus geniculatus | reverse complement strand
AATGACCCGTGGGATAATTTGAGATCGGTGTTCATCAGTTCGGCAGCCGTGTACAAGATAACTAGGCTTTCGTATATATTCAATTTACCGATGTGTCGCATTATACGGCGACAGACGGATTTACTCTTTAATGTACATAGGCATGCATTAAAGTTGGACTAGCTTCCCACTCTATTGGAACATGTACAGTATAGTGCCTTGATTTCGTCTTCCACGTATAAATTCACGACCGTCTCAGTAGTGTATATTTTACGCCGAGCTTTGAGGCAGAATTGCGGGCAGCGTCTGGTTAGTCATCTGTAGCCTAAGTGAAAGCAGGGAAATCTCCAGTCCCCGGGAGATTTTGAGATTGGTATCCATTAGGAATACCGACTCCGTTCTTCCGATGGCTGGAAACACTCCCGAAGTTAATGACCATTGCAGAGAATGGATTTAAGTCACCCGCTTTATCCATATACTCTAAATTCCCGCTTACCAGCACTTGTCCCATTCCTGAACTTGTAAAAAATGTCTAAATCCTAAGTTGAAGATAATGGGGTGGGGTATGGTCAGAAACAGTAATGTCCTGTCCTCTTACTTGTCCCACTCCCGAGCCTGGCAAAGAATGACAGCGGTGCGATATCTTCAACTTCGGATTTGGTCATTTTTTCCGAGTTCAGGAATGGGACAGGTAGGTGGGAATTTCGAGTATTCACTCCCTCGCTGAACAATAACTCGAATAAGACTTCAGACTTTAATTCCTGGGGGACTTTGATCCCTGTCACACCTCTCCTCATTGGAGATCCGACGGTTGAGCCAGCCAATAGCATCAACTTCTTCACTGCGGACCTGACGGTCGGGCCAGGACCAATTTCTTCACTGCGGACCCGACGGCTGGGCCAATAGGACCAATTTTTTTTCACTCGGAATTTTGTACATTTGCTCTCGTTTCTAGTCATCCAATAAATACTGTATGTAGACTTTAGTATAGGCCTAGTATGGGCATCAGGATGCAACTCTTTCATGCATGGATTCTAGAAAGCATATCGTGCAAAGGTCCGTTGTGCCAAATTTATGAAACCTGAATGGACTATTACAAATTTTCTAAAAATTAAATCTTGTCTGTAATATAACGAAAGAGGCATAATTCAACCTGCCTCCGTTTTTCGCATCTTTTTCTTCTCACATCGAAAGACAAGACGCACCAATGTAGTTATGAATTTACCATTTTTACTCAATGTGGACAAGAACAATTTGTAATATTTTTGTACTAACTATGCTATGATAAAATGACTTGAAATGAATTATTGTATTGTTTTCCTCAATGGTACACAACTGGATACGCAAATACCAATCAAACGCTATCAACAATGTACACGTACATGTACAGCCGGTGTAACGCTCCGCAAAAGCGGAGACTTCAAGGGCAGTGGAACAGTCTATTACATACACTACATAAAAGTCCGGGCTGAGCACGGGCTTTTTGCGTTTACACCTATGAATCGCCGTGTCTAAATAAAGCCCGGGCTTTTAAAACCCATGCATGCCGCGTCCATGCTCAAAAAGCCCGGGCTTATTTCAGACCCGGGCTTCGAAAAGTCCAGGCTTTTTCAGACAGGTGTAGCCACGGCTTATATATCTGTAGGCCTAGTTGTCTTCTCAGCTCATGAAAAAAATTGATCCGTCTTCAAGAGACACAGCCTAATTGATTTGGCCCACTTACGAAAAGGGGTAGGACCGGTCACAAAGTTGGCTGGGGTCGGCAGCCGATTTTCTTGGTACATGTACATGTACATGTATAGTGTGCAGCAGCACCAGGCCATCCCAATCGATCTGGGGTGGCCGCATAGAAACTCCGCTAGCGCTAGCGGAGCCCATCTGCCGATAGTGCTGTACATTTGTCCATGTATTTTAACACCGATAGGCTGTCGAAGCACTAGCGGAGTTTCTATGCGGCCGGCCCTGTTCACCACCGAGCAAAATCGGCTGCCGACGCCAGGTGTGTACTTGACAGCGATATGCGTGGAATCTTCTCACTCAGCGACAAGCCGATATCGCCTTGTCTGCGATGGCTGTTCAAAAGATCGGTGGCGAGCAGATCTCGCCATCTTTGTTGGAAAGGTCGTTTGGCAAACTGCACACAGCGTCACCTCCAGTCTTCGACCTCCTAGTGACACTGCCATCAGTTCCCTACTTTCTCGGCGGAGCGATCGTAGTTCCAATACATGCCAAGTGGAATTGAAGAATTTCATGGGCACGTATACGAAACGTTTTTTCGTCGACCTAATTATCTGATTGGTCAACAGAAGCACGTGACAGCTGATAACCACATGGTCTTGTTTACATTCTGCCAATGCAGTGTCCTGATTGGTTGAGCAAACCAAGAACCTGTTGAGTAATTTGGTTTTATCCTTCCGATGTAGTTCCGTACGTTTTGACAACTGCAACGTCAAAATACCCTTTTTTGGTCGTTTTTGAGAGCTTTATTGGTAGATATTTTATTATTGTTTCCAAAAAGGCCTACATTTGGGCAGAAAAAGGCCTAAATTTATTCACTGCACTTTTGTGCAGGCGCATCACAGCAGTTGAAGGCTAAGGCATTATCCGGGTTTACCCATAATGCCTAGCGAAGGTAATTGGTCGTTTGGTTCCAGAATGGCCATGTATTCCTGTCACTCTCGGAAACTTGGATCGCGGAATTCATACTCTGTTCTAGGTGTAGGCCTAAATAAGCTGTTGGTAGGATTCACTGATACGAAGAAATGGCCATTCAGGTGGTATATATACGATGGACGACCAAAAGAACTTTCGACCAATAAACTATGACCATTATCGATGAGAGACTCCCAAAATCTAACCACGAGCACACCACTTTATTCAGAATATTCAGGCCTTTTTACACGGTGCGAGTGCGTTCCGGATCGAGACTAGATCGATGAGGGTTCGGTTATTTTTCCCCGTGTAAAAGCGAAGCAACTGACCTCCCCTTCCTCGGGCCAGTTCAGTTCGCCGGGTGCGTCTCGGGACGGTGGAGGTAGGTGCAGGCCAGTCTCTCGTGTAAAAGCGAACCGACCTCCATCGGCCTAGTGCGGGATTAGCACGCTACCTGAGTGACATCACTCGTGTACTTGCTGTAAGTTACCTGTGAAGAAATCACGCGCGAGATTTCTCAAGCACTGCTCATGCTGTTAGAAGCATAATTTATCGATTTTTAGTGATTATTTCCCAAATATTTTTTACTTACGATAACTGTAAATGTTGATACACGCAATCTAGTGGCACGCATTTGAACTAACCGACCTCGAACTACATCGAGGCGGGTTACCGAACCCGCACCGTGTAAAAGCGATCAATCCATCCTGAACCGAACCCGCCCGAGGAGGGTGGAGGTAGGTTTCCTCGAACCAGCACCGTGTAAAACGGCCTATCGAGTCCAAATTGCCAATATCGTAATCAATAAAAGTCTCACATTTCATTGCTTTTCAAATAAAATACTTTCACGTGGGTAATGATGAATTACAAATTCATGTGCCATTATAGATTTTATTGGTCCGTTTATGAAGCATATTAGCCAGTCAATGGCGTTCTTTAAAGACCACTAGAGGTAGCTCCCAATAGACATTTTGATGGTATGAGGATCTAACTGTGACATTGCAAGTAAAATAATGCGCTATACCATAAAGGAATCAACCATAAAGGTTCAACTGACAAATTTAGCATTTTATAAATGTGGACAATATCCCTTTAAAACCCAACAGATTTGCATTCTGACGTTTCCATGTGATAGGCAAGACCCTTCTGCACATTCACTGCAAATTTTGTTGAATTCCGACTATTTGATCTTATGATACAAAAGGTCTGAATTAATGAGAATCCCACGAACGATGTGTGTTCAGGGTCATCGGTGTACATTTGAATAGGCTGACGTACATTTGTACATGGAACACTAATTGTGCTGAAAATAGCTCAGTTATCGTCAGAAATGGAATTCAAAGCATCATGTTGGCAGGTTCATGTACATCTTCACTACAAAAAAAAGTTGAAGCTCGTGCCTATTACGTAAAGCCAAAATTCAGGCAGTGAGAGACATCTGGTGGCAACACAGGAAGTGTATCCCTCAGTCAGCTCATCGTTCGCAGTTAAACCTTTATGGTTGATTCCTTTATGGCTATACTTCACCATTTTGGCCCAACTTCATTGTTTCGCAGTTGCTGGTGCCACCTGTGATGCAGTTTCTACACTAACAGTAGTCTATAGCAAGCTGCCTCTAGTGTCTGTTTAATAATCTCTGCCGTTCATAAACCCTTCTATATGCGCCGTTATTACAGCAGATGATGAAGGAGGTTGAGAAAGGACGGTGAAACGGAGACGTGTACACACGAGGATTTATATACACCGGTACGGAACGGAAACCCTAGATGATCATTTGAACGTTATTTTGTACAAACGACACAAGTTATCTCCAAGCCCCTCGCGTAGCGAGGACAGGGGAGCGAGCCACAAATTCCCTGAACAAGGTGCATGACGCCCTGATTGTCGTTCCTGCTACCACCTTCCTCTGCTTCCGGTGCATGATCTACACAGGCGTAGGAGTACCAGGCAATGTGGGGGGCCTTGAAATGGCCCGTCATGAGATACCCCCAGTATTCCCTCTTCCATCCTGGATAACAATCCTGCCTTCCAGGGATCATAACCTGAAAAAAAGGTATGCTATGAAGTGCGCACTTTACCTTTTATCCCGACAGGGCGGCGCTGCGTGCATCGTACTGAAGGTAAGAACACAGCAAAACAACGCAATGACGTCTTGTCGCGACGTCCTTGACGCAGTGCAACACGGACGAAATGTCGGCAACCGCTCACCGCGCCTCCAAGCGGCGGTAGTACTCATGCTTATCTCGATTATCACGGTGCTGGTTGAATAGAATAGCTGCACTTTTTGTTCAAATTCATACATTCAAAACCCTGTCGGGCCCAGAAGTTCCATGTAGCCTAGTTGCTGTACATGTACATGTCCATAGGAACTACATAGTGCACATGAACCGTGGTCACCAGACTGGGCCGTCCCGCTGTACCGTGGTTGATACGTGCACGTGACTTTGTCGCGCCAAACCGCGCAATGACTGTACAAAATACAATATTTGTTTTGGCAGAAAACACCTACAATCCTGCGTGGAGGGGACGGAAACTTCTCACCGTAAACTTTATACAATTTTTGTCAATAAACAAGCAAGAATTCACTGTGTCATACTCACGTTTAAAGATTTTACAGGAATTGTAGACCGAAATTTACCTCGACAGCCGTAATGGCAGGCCTGCCATGCCTACTTGCATTGTATGCCATTTTCGGCGCCACAAACGCCTGCAGAGCTTGAAATTCAGTTCAGGTATGTAGCCTAGATAAGATTATAGAGATTGCATTTGGACAGGTCATTTCAAAATGACGCCTTTTTTAAACGATTGACGCTTTTTATGGTTCCCCGATCTTAAGATCGGGAACCATATTGTTTTTGGTCTTGGTGTCTGTGTATGTGTGTGTGTGTGTGTGTGTGTATCTGTCTGTGTGTGTGTGTGTGTGTGTGTGTGTGTGTGTGTCCGTCTGTCACGCCTTCATATCTTATCTCCTTCAACAGCTGCAGTCCTGGTAACATATCCTACCCCTAGGTTTGTCAACCTGGGCAATCCAATGAGCTAATAATTTTCAACATCAGATGCCTCCATCATGATGTAATCAACATATCAGACTTGATATTTTTGTCCGTCACGCTTTTATCTGATGCCATAACTCGGCTCCTTTAACACCTAGTGCAATGAAAATAGGTTCTACCCTTAGGTTTTCATACCCTAGGAATCCAATGGACTGATTACTTTTGACCTGAGATGTTGGGGTCATGGTGATATCGATATCACGAAATTGATATTTTCAGATAACTTGCCATACTGTCAACTGAGCAACATGAAGCAAGTCTTAGTTCATGCCTACTTATTCAAGGACTGGACTATGTTGAAATTCTCAGCCTCAAGTGTCCGGGTGTTCGAAATATCATGAGATTTTGATATATCAAACTTGATAATTTGAAATATCTCTGCCTGTGGTAAAGGTAGAGGCATGATATCACCCATACTTAGGTTATTGAGGATGCCCATTTCGATTATGCAATGACCTTGGTCATCAGAGGTCAAGGTCAAGGTCAGAGGTCAAGGTCGAACTTGATAATTTGAAATATCTCTGCCTGTGGTACAGGTACAGGCAGAGGCATGATATCAGGCACACTTAGGTTAATTCCTTTTTTCTGTACCTTTTACCTAGTACCTTTTACCCAGTACCTTTTTACCTGTACCTTTTTTACCTAGTACCTTTACTAGTACCTTTTTACCGGTACCTTTTTTTATTATTATTACCGTACCTTTTTATCTGATCTCTATCAATGTGCATTGATCTCTATCAATGTATCATTCATGTACCGGTAGAAGCACCTGTACCAGACAAAAGGTACCATGTACTAGGTACATTTTGTCCAGTACCATTTCGCCGGGTACATTTTGTTCTAGAACCATCAGATATCAAGCCATGGTCAATTACGCGATGAATTTACTGGCATGAGATCAAGTTCTATTGACATCATCGTAATCCATCTGTCACTTATGTCTATCAATGTATCATGATCTATATCAATGTAACATTCATGTACCGGAAGAATCACCTGTAGGCCTACATCGGGAACCATTCGACATTTACAATGTCATCTTGTTTGAAATCAGACGTGCTAAAGTCTCTTATCTTCGGGTGGCCTCGGTTAGCCGCGATTGTTGTTGTAATCTCCACAAGTAAACCATTGTAAACGACTTCAACTGCCACTTGATATCACGCTGCAGGGCGACCACGATTTCCACCATGCTCAGCGAGCAGTTGTGCGTTTGCGCCACATTCGAGCCACTTCCTCTTTTCACCACGGAAGCCACGGTAAAGCGTTAATTACGGTACAGCGTGACGGCCCGGCCAGTCTGGTCACGCAGAGTCTACTGCATGGTCAACGCAGCGCGCGATGCCGAATGGGAATAACCCTTTCCGCGTAAATTAAATTTGGCATGCGAAATTTTGCGTACCTGGGTAACTCGTGCTTTGCTTCGACACACAGCACACACCACATCTGAGTTATGGAGGCCCGATGGTGAAACATTGCTGGTGTCAAAAAGCACATACTGTGATGGTGATATCTCGAACTCCACGCCATGAATAAGAGCACTGTTTTCAATTTCTGCGCTACTCTGTGGATGGAACTGGGCGTCCCTTACCATGCAGAGATACTCGGCCCCTCCGCCCAGCTCTCGGTAATGGGCGCCCCCTGCTATACCTAGGGAAGAAAAAGGACAGGTAATTAGATGATTCGGGGGGGGGGTCCACCGGTACGGGGACATTTGGTCCCTGCCGAGGACAATCACTCCCCGGAAAGATACTTAGCAAGCGGCAGGTCGCGGGTTCGAATCCAGCCTGTGCCAATGGGATTATTTATAGTCCCTGATCCTTATGTCCGTCACATGGGAGAGTAAGCCATGGTGCTTTGTAGGCCAACCTTGTGCCTTGGTAAGGGCAAGTAAAAGACCCCACAATAAGTGAGGAACATGAGTAGCTTGAGATGGCCTCTTCCACACAAAAAAGGAAATAAATTCGTGTGGCCACACCTCCCACTTACCGGAGTAGACGAGTTCAGATTCCACATCAGGACACAGGGTCCTTCCCCATCGGATGTACAAAGCGCCGCCTGTTGAGGCAGAAAGATGGATGACAGACCGTTTCAGGCCGTGGAATATCTTTGCACGTCTTCGATACTGGCGCTGTCTTGGTGTTAGCGCTAACTTGATGTTAAATGACGTAAAAGAACAATTGATTTTTACGTCATCTAACATGAAGATAACACCAAGATAGTGCTGTCGTGAGTTTCGTGCAACCAGGCCCTGGAGCCATGTTCCCGAAGCCGTCGTTAGGTTACCGATGTCGTTAAAACTGGAAAAAAACATAGCGTAACGACATCCTTAAGGTCGATCTATAGTCATCGGGTTTTCCCCCAGACAAGCGCATTCCAAGCGGCCCATTGGCGTGTAACTGAATGAATCATAATGAATAATAATTGCCTCTAGTCTGTTCGCCAATTTTAGGCCGCGTTAGCGCTCAAATAGATTTCATTGTTGTCAGTCAATTATAGGCCTTCGCATTCAATGGTCTGCTGATTTGCGCACGTAATATCTGGAAACGCACTATAGTGAACGTGTGTTGCAAATAGTAAACAAACCCACGTGAAGAATAAAATTTCAAAATTGTGAGCAGTTTTTCTCCCACTTTTATAAACAGTTTTCAAACTTTGAAAACGGAAATGTGTTGTTCACCAAATGGAGCTTGTCCGTATAACAGCCGATTCTGGGTTTTTGAAGTAGATGTCCGCGAAAATTACGAAACAGAGAAAATTTTGTGGAGTAAATGCCAAACTTTGTTAATTATAAGCTTAATTAGCATATTTTTAAAAAATCTGCGGTTATACCGACATGCGCTAGGTATGGCTGCGTCTTTTCCAACAGAGTTTGGTTCGATGCGACATAGCATGCTGACGTAAAATTGCCCAAGGAAATTTTTTCGGCCTTTCCAACAAAGTCATTTTTCTGGGCAATCCGGAAATTGGATCCAATTATTTAGGGTGCACGTTCACTAGATGCTTCATACGTAACGTACCGTACCAGAAATGTTTTTGTAATCATTGTTATCAATGAATTATCACGAGTTTAAGTTGGGCAGTTTGGCGGCACGCAATGGGTATAGATCGACCTTAACCTAACGACGGCATCGGGAACATGGCTCCTGAATCGGACAAAATCCGTGTGCCAATGAACCTCGCTTTAGGGAACATGTATTTTGTGGCATTTCCCGTGGTAGGATGTTCCAATATTTTTAATACAGTGTAGTCAAGCCCTTCCAGAATCACATCCAAGTAAAATGAATTCTTTTGCAATTTGTTCTTGGTCAATTTGTTCTTGATAATACTGACTGTTTTTATATCATGGAAGGAATTTTACAGTCTCATTGTTTTCAAACGAGTGCCGGCATCACCAGCGTAGGCCTGACATACTTTTTCCCCACACCTCCATTAACACCTTTGAAGGTAGCGTGACCATAAACCGATGCCCCACTGCTGAATTGATCATTAAATCTAAACTGCTCGTAGTTTATACCTGTTCCACCAGGATTTCCGTTTTGACTGCCAACTGATCGCTTTTGACGTCCTGCGGCGTCAGAGTCCGGGACCTGAAGCGAAACACGTCAATTCAACCAAAATTTGACAACACCATGGACATCAGCGTTAGAATGGGGATCCTAGCGCCTGGATAGAGGGCAGCACACCGAAACCCGGCCCTAATACAATGGACGCCTTTTTGTGGGAAATTGATCAGGACCGGGATGTCAGTTTCATTTCAATAGTTTTAACCACTAGTGACACCTTTTGAAGCAGTGAGCTTATGGTACCCATTCTAAGGCGGTTAGAGACAGTTAGGCCAATACAACTGCTGAATAGCAAAGGATTATTTGAATAAACTAGCTTTTAAGCATCATTTGAACATACAAAACGTACTTACGTCAACATGTACTTATACGTCTGAACATATGAATGACTCAGCACATCAGGCGAGGTGGGGGCAATAAATGTTGTATGCGAAAATGCATAGCATACCACTTCCGCATTCCGGGTGTCCGGTAAACACAGCTTTAGTTGGTTGCTGAAAGTACGTTTAAATCATCTGGACCCCGATGGGAGGACCCTTTGGTTGCCAGGCAGACCTTGGTATAAGCCGTGGTTACACTACATAAAATCCCCGGGTTTTTTGTGGTCACACCTATGAATTGCCGGGCTTCGAGAAACCCGTGTCTGAAAAACACGTGTTTTTGAGACACGACAAGGCTCGCCGTGCTTTTCGAAATCTCCGTGTTTACGTTAGTTCTTCGCACGGCTACAGATGGCGCAGCCATTAAGTGACGTCGTTTTCTCGCCTCCAACAATGTGTGCCAATACTGAAATGACCGAAGAGTCAGTGCATGCAGCGCCCCTGTCGCCGTGCTACTTAACTACAATGTAGTAGTGTGACCTCTCGCCGGTGTAACGTTTTTCAGTGTGGCCGTTTTTCTGTGTGATTCCCATTGTTCGTAACACCCTGGGAAACGGACTCGCTGTTTCTCAGTAGCCGTGGTTACACTATAAAATCCCCGGGTTTTTTGCGGTCACACCTATGAATTGCGGGCTTCAAGAAACCCTTGTCTGAAAAACACGGGTTTCTGGAACACGGAAATCTCGCCGTGCTTTTCGAAATCCCCGTGTCTCATTAGTTCTTTAGCACGGCTACAGACATTTTGGTTCCCT
Organism: Notospermus geniculatus; assembly: GCA_002633025.1. NCBI lineage: Eukaryota > Metazoa > Nemertea > Pilidiophora > Heteronemertea > Lineidae > Notospermus > Notospermus geniculatus. The sequence goes on along the minus strand of NMRB01001735.1, from coordinate 88,196 downwards.
CAGTCACCGCTAGGTTGAAAGGTGACTTCGGTAGCGACCGCCATTTTGTTGAGACTCATTATCATAATTTGGGGATTCCCTTGTCACATGTCTGACATCCTGCCCAATCGGCCATGTTGACATTTTCTGAACACGTGGGTTTGTTTGGGATTCCCCCATTATAATCAGGTCATTCTGTTTCTAAAAATAGCATGGGGGCGAAAAATTCGCCCCGAAGAGGGCGGTCGCTACCGAAGTCACCTTTTAACCTAGCGGTGACTGAGGGAACCAAAATGGGCTACAGATGGTGCAGCCATTAAGTGACGTCGTTTTCGCGCCTCCAACAATGTGGGCCAATAGAGAAATGACTGAAGAGTCAGTGCATGCAGCGCAACTGTCGCCGGGCGACTTAACTACAATGTAGTGGTGTGACCTCTCGCCGGGCTTTTCGCACACACGGGTTTGAAACGGGTCTGGAAAAACACGGGTATTTTTATGTAGTGTAACCACGGCTTATGTGTCGCGCAAGTTGCCGCTTATTCCGTCAATCTATTGTATTGTCACACTGGCACACGGGCCTCACTGAAAAACGTTACACCGGGATTTTCGTACACACGGGTTTGACACGGATCTGGAAAAACACGGGTATTTTCAACAAGTGTAACCTTAGCTATAGTTGGTGAAGTCTGGCTGTTGAAATGCGTTTTATTGACAGGACACTTCCAGCCAATCCCATGCATGCACCATGCCTGTGTTCAATTTCGAATCAAGGCCTAGTTGCATATTCCATTTCGCCAAGGTTCAGCTGGTTAGAAAACAATGTGCGTTGGACCGTTTAGAGTAAACCCTAAATTCATTGTTGTTCGGTAACTAAGGGTTTCACTGACTATCGGCCTTTTTACACGGTGCTGGTTCGAGGAAACCTACCTTCCACCTCCTCGGGCGGGTTGCGAAATTTTTTTTCCCACTCTGGTTCCGGGCTCAGATATAACTCATTTGCTTTAGACCAATCATCTCTCGTGTCGCAACTGCATAATTTATGAACACGTGGAATTGTTGTTGACGTATACATTTTTAATGCATGTGGAAGCTTTTTGCCGCGATTTCGCCTACCTTCATATTGTATGTCTCAAAATACATGCCTATGTACGCTCGTAATGTTTGCCTCCAGGTAATGTGGAAAAATATTAACTTTCCTTGTTCTATCTCGCTCAGTTTCCATTTAAATGATCTGTTGGAATTTTTATCAAAACATCGATGATGAAAACATCATCAAGCCACATGACATTGCTGGGATGAAAGTAGTTGTTGACTGATATAAGACACGAAATGGGAAAAAAGACGGATCCACAAACTAACACTTTGCATATGCGCGTTTTCTTTGCATAAATTTGTAATGTTATGGATAGTTTTATAAATGGTCACCACGGAAAGTGGTGAAAAACACCCTGAATGTCATCTGACTGCTGCTTTCAAAGTCACTAAGCCATTTCTTCGCTTCATCCTCGGAATACAACTCCAAATTTAATTTGGCAAAAAAAAGATGTAAGCCTTCNGACTCGGAAGAAAATGAACAGGACAGGCTACAAAAATCGAACACAGGAGATAGAAATGTCATCGAATCTGAGTAAGTAAGGCGTACAGTCGGATCTCAGTGGTCTACTGCAGCTCTCTGAGAAATTTGGTGTTGTAACTCATTTTCGTTAGCGAGTTTGAGCTGTAAAACCAGCGCGGTGTCATTGCTGAAAAAATGGCACCGGCGTCGACCGTAGGCCTAGTCGAGACCACGGTCTTTTCATGCAAGAACTCTCGTACCACGTGTACCGTAGGCCTAACAGGCTGTAGACTTGTTACTGTTGTAATACTCATAGGCTGCATCATCATGATATATAGCTACGGGATGTAGGTAGGCCTACACGCCACACGGTCATGACGTGGACGGGGGACGTCGGTGCAATTTTTTCAGCAATGACACCGCGCCGGTTTTACAGCTCAAACTCGCTAACGAAAATGAGTTACAACACCAAATTTCTCAGAGAGCTGCAGTAGACCACTGAGATCCGACTGTACGCCTTACTTACTCAGATTCGATGACATTTCTATCTCCTGTGTTCGATTTTTGTAGCCTGTCCTGTTCATTTTCTTCCGAGTCGGCCATTTTGACACGGAGGTTTGGAAAACCCGGACTCGGAATACGGCGATTGCACGGCTTCGCGCAGTACTGATTCCCCAGCGCGACGGTGCGGGTTCGGTAACCCCCCTCGATCTAGTTCGAGGTCGGTTCGTTCAAATGCGTGCCACTAGATGGCTTGTATCAACATTTACAGTTATCGTACAATGTAAGTAAAAAAATACCCCAGAAATAATCACTTAAAAACGATAAACTATGCTTCTAACAGCATGAGCAGTGCTTGAGAAATCTCGCGCGTGATTTCTTCACATGTAACTTTAACAGCAAGTACGCGAGTGATGTCACAGGTAGCGTGCTCAATCCCGCACGAGGCCGCTTGAGGTCGGTTCGCTTTTACACGAGAGAATAACCGGCCTGCACCTACCTCCACCTTCCCGAGACTCACGCGGCGAACTGGAGGTCAGTTGTTTCGCTTTTACACGGGGAAAAATAACCGACCCCCCCCCCCTCGATCTAGTCTCGATCCGGAACGCCCCAGCACCGTGTGGACCCCATATTCATAAAACTACTTAAGTCTAAAGGGCGGTTTACACTAGGTTGCATCAAGTTGCAAGTTGCAGCAACTTGCAACTTGTTGCAAACTACCTGGAACGGTTTACACATAGAAAAATCGATGCAACATCCAGCGTGATTGAGTTGCAACAAGTTGCATGCCCGTTTACACATGCAACTTTTGTGAAACTTTTTGGTCTCATCAGGTTTATGCAACAAGTTGCATGAAGTTGCATACGAAAGGTTGCATGTGTAAACGGGCCTTAAGTGTGACACTTATCCTTTGTTCAACACAAAAGATAAGTATCACACTTTGACTTAAGTACTTTTATGAATATGGCCCCAGGTGATTTAAACGTGTACTATAGTGGCGTGCTCTGTTAAAAATTGGGCACCTCAGCAAGTAATTAAGCCTGGCGAGGTTTTATGAATGGGCCCTGTCGCTTGTGATATCGCCTGGTGTGCTGCCCGCTTAACTGAATGATGTACTTACATTTTTTAGCGACCTTACGCGCTCTTTATGAAGGTCGTTCTGTAGGTGAACATTCCATCCCACGAGAAGAAGGGCGGTGCATCCAAAAATAACATACTGTCCTAAGGAAAGCTTTGAAATGGTCATCTCTGCTGAGAGTGAAGACGGAAGTTCCTCTAGGCAAAGGGGTATGGCAAACGACGATATTGACGTTCACTGCCGTCGAAACATTACAGATGATAAACAGAGTACACAAGAACACGGATATCCGTCTACATATATATTTGTAGGCCTAGTTCTCTTTCCACCTCATGAAACAAAGAGATCTGTCTTAGCGACTCGGGCTAATTGATTTAGCCCACTTACCGAAAAGGGGTAGCCCCGGTCAGAAAGTTGGCTCGGGTCGGCAGATAACCGATTTTTGTGGTAGGGGAAGACGGGGCACAGTGGGTCACGAATCTTCTTTTCCACGATTACTCAGAAATGAGGCAATGCAGGTGCCAAAAGGTAGAGGGGATGTTGCCTACATATAACAATTAGTAATTTAATGCCAGCTGCTGTCAATTTCTCATAGGAGGTTAGGCAAACAAATTCCCAAGTGACCCACTGTGCCCCAACACCAGGGCACACTGGGTCACCCCTTGCCGGGGCACAGGAAGCAACAGAAACATTACAACTTCCATTGAACTCTGACAAAGACCCCTAGGCCCATATTTTCAAAGCTGTTTTAACGCTAAAATGCGTTTTAGTCCAGCACTTGCATGCTTATAGGCATGCAAGTGCTGGACTAAAATGCATTTAGCGTTAAAACAGCTTTGAAAATATGGGCCCTTGGGTCTACTACATAAACCAACCTAAAAACAATAGTACTTCTCCTCCAGGTAAAAAATTTCTACCCAGTGAAATATTGCTAAGTTAAAGATTAAAACATCTGTATCATTAACTTCCATTGGATCTCAACATTTATTGTGAAGAATGAGGTAATCTTGATAGCTGAAATACACCGGGGTACGGTGGGTGATCGTTTGGATGACCAAATGCATGACCCACTGTGCCCCGTCCCACCGTGCCCTATTTTGACTTTTTCATGATCTTCGACCTCCAGCATGCCATGGTAGCCTGAACATAAGGCTGCAATCACATAGAACTACACGCTACACGTACACGCCTGTTAACCAAGGCTTCATGGTCGCAAACCGTGAAGCCTTTGGCGTCATGGGCGTCTCGAGGAAAATTTGAAAATCTAGATCCTCAGAGAGACGCGTTCGGGGGCATTTTCCTCTGACATTTTGTTCCTAAAAACCACGTCCGAAATCAGTATTTTGATGTCAACGTCAATCATCAGAAATCTTTGACGTATGGTTGCACTGACTCGTTTCGTGCGGGGAAGTGACCATAAGGCTCTGAGGGTGGTTACAAAGGGTAGTATGTAAACATTGAAACGTTTCAAAAGAAACGGGCCAAATGAAACGGCCCAAAAAACATGCTAAATCTGAAGTTGCATGGCAGAAACGGTGTAATTTTGTTATTTCGAGTTCATTTTTGGCACTTTCATGGCATATAGCATTAAAATCTCTCTGAAAACACACGTCTCCCGTTAAAAACACACGTGTTGTTATTGTTTACATGACACCATGCTTCCCATTCATTCAATGTTCAAGGTCTCCGATCACAAATATGGAAGTCGTCGCTTCAGAAATTCTCTATGCGATTATTAAATACCTTTTATCATATACTTTGTCTATATGTCACTCGCCATGGTTATTTTCTGTGAGGAATTTGTGTGAGGCGTCTGTAGATTACCCGATGCCTTCATGATTGTTATCATCATTTTAGCTTATTCTGCAATTTCTTAGCCAGATTTAGGCTACACTACGGGGAACAATGTCACATTTTCCTCTCGCCAACCTCGCACCCCTCATAATGGAATGATCGGAGTACGCTAATTGGTTGGAATGCTCATGGCTTATTATCTATTCACCATGTTCACAACTCGCATGCACATTGTGTTACAAACTTTGCCCAATATCAAAAACGATATATTTTGAAGACGTAGGTTTTTGGTATTTTTTTGTTATGATTTTTCGTATTTTTAAAAACATTTTGGGTCGTTTCATTTGGCTCGTTTCTTTTGAAACGTTTCAATGTTTACATACTACCGTTACGAAGGGGGCGGAATAGTTGTACTGGGTAGCCTACTACATGTATTGGTCATTTAGCAATCGGCCCTGTCCTCCTCAACGCGGTGCTTTGAATATGAGGGCACTGTTCGCCAAAGGGGTGTGGGGGGGGTGTGGGGTCGTGCGTCAAAGTATAAACTAGGCTTAGGCCTAGTTTACACTTCGACGCACGACCATCGGCGTCCGACGCGCGATCAAAATCTGGACGCCGACCTAATCTAATGAAGTAGGCTTATGTCGGCGTACAGATTTTGATCGTGCGTCGGACGCCGATGGTCTTGCGTCGAAGTATAAACTAGGCTTTATACTTCGACGCAAACCCTTCGGCGTCCGACGCACGACCAAATCTGGACGCCGACTTCTCGGAATTTGATTCAGAGTCCAGCGTACTTTAGCGACGGCGACCTGTTATGAAATGACTGATGTAATTACAGCTTCGCGATCGGACGCCGACCAAATCGCACGATGGGGGTCGGCGTCGAAAGCAAGATAGCGCGTCGGTCGCCGGCGATGGTCGTGCGTCGAAGTATAAACTGGGCTTTACACGTGTCCGTGTGAACGAGGCCTATAGGACCTTAACTTTCCCGCGCCGCCACCATTCGCACACCGCCATCACAGAAGGACCTTAACTTTCCCGCGCCGCCACCATTCGCACACCGCCATCACAGAACTGCCATCTATCAGAGGCTAAATACTGCCTGCCAACGCGCTAACCAGACTTGAATTGTTATTAGCGCTAACGAGGAATAGGTGAATTAGCCGTTTGCGCGTGAGTGCTCGCATTTTAGTGGTGTAGGCTGTGTATAACCAGCAGAATATGTTGGATAAGTGACCGAAATGGCTAGGGGATGTTCAAACTATGGTTTATCGTCCACTTTCAAGAGGACTTTTACTAGGTGACCGCGGTTGAGACAACCATACCAACTGTTTGCGTGGAGGCGAGCAAACCTGCCCTGGTCCCCTCCGATCCCAGGTATGTAAATTCCCACCTCGGTGTTTTTCACTGTTATGCCTTTGGTGTTTGTCTTGGCCCCTAATTATCTGTCTTCAGCTGTGGTTCACAGCCATTATCCAGCTTATTCCTGTCTGGCCCTTGCACAGGATATGGACACCAGAAAGACATAGGCCTTTATATATGCATGTAGGCTATTAGCCTATTTCGACATATATCTGTGAACATTCTAAAAATTACCGAGGCCCTTGGTGTGCTCCTCCATATCTTCTCGGCTTTTTTCAAGGTTAGGCTAGGCCTAGGCCTATATAAAGGCCTATGTAGAAGAACGTTTGGATAATTCTGTTTAAAGAAGTTGGAGTGCAAATACCACGTGTTATTCAAATACCCATATATTTTAGTAAGAAACAGAGACCATCAATTAAAAGTTGGATACGTAAGAATGATACATGTACTAATATTGTATCAAGTGTATATTAGGAGACTAACAGTAATTACTAAGCCAATTTTAAAAGTCACTGGCTTCTTATCAACAACATTCATGAAAAAGGCTTTATGATGCGAAAAGACAAAATTGCATGGGGCCTATTTCATAAAGTGACTTTAAGCTAATGGTGTACCTATAACCAAATGGAAAAATGCATTGAAGTTAATGCTACCAATAGCTTAAAGCCACTTTATGAAACAGGGGCCTGAATGGTACCTTTAACCAAATGGAAAATGCATTGAGTTGATGGTACCATTAGCTTAAAGTCACTTTATGAAACAGGCCCCAGGCAGGCCCATGGTGTACAACTTTGAATCTATTCATAAATTAATGGAAACTCTTTGCCAAAAAATTGTCCACCCATGTAAGTGAGAAGTCTATTACATGCATAGACGTCTGGAAAAGATGAGATAGTGGTCTTCTTTGTAAGAGACTTTTGGTAATGTAATTGATAAATCAACTAAGTCTACAAGACATGTAGTTAATGCTTTTACTCTAACTTCAGGTGCATTCGTACGGCAGAAAAGAAGTAAAAGCATTTGTCACAATGTAGCTTTTTTATTCATGTTACCGAAATATGTGGAGTTGGAATTAAATATTCTGTCATGTCTGTCCGTTGCCAAATGACCCAGTAGTGATAAGCAAAGCTACATGTTCTGCAATCATCGCTACAAACTTCAAAATTGAAAACCTATCCCATATCTAAATTATTCAACTGTTACTTTAACCATCTCTGTGGTCTATGTGAATCTATGTACATTTATTTTGAGCATGTAATGCAGTTGCTAAGTTTGCCAGCACTTTGACAGCGAGGCCAACTGTATTGGTATATATAGTTCGATTATTCTAAATGACTAAGTAATCCAAAGAAGCCCGTTTTTATAAAACTCTGACCCACGTGCACTTTTTGATGTCACAGTTAGGCCTTTTCTTTGCGAGTACAAAAGCCAGTGGGAATTAGTTGACTTGGGACAGCTAGATATAATATTTATTCGACTGAGTGAGCCATACAATGCATAATACCAGATAATACCTCGCATATTAAACTGAATAGGTGAGAACGGTCACTGTGATAAGCACGAACAAATTAGGTGGATTCACTTCACGTATTTCTCGAATAGACCATCTTAAGGGTATTGAGTTTCATACAATCACTGCACTTAGAATATGTCAAGTACAATGAAACTGGCAGGTGTGCAGAACAGTTTTGTTATGAATTCCATATATGTTTGCACTAAGTATAATTTTTCATTATCATGCTGTTTATGTTGTGTATGAAGATCATCTCAAATTCACCTGAAAAATTCATGGGATTTTCAAGTCCTGGCTTCACAATCAAAAATTTCAGAAGCCATGTTCATTGTCATGGTTGCGAGAAACAGCAAATTATTACAAAACTCAACAAACACTTTTCTAGAAATATGTAAGTTACCCACCTTTGCACATGAAAGAGCCTTTACTGCGGTTGAAAGACTGAGCCTTTAGTGAAAGAGCCCACGTGAAAGAGCCTAGTACGGTTACATAAAGCTAGTAGCACACGTCACCACTTTCGTTGCTCGTACAGGCAATTTTCGTGGTCGGCAATTTTTGTGACGGTTGCCTGTTTACAGCAGATGTCACCACTCAGTGGTGAGATTTTCGGCAACTTGTGGCAACTCGTGGTCACCACAGAATTTCCATGGTGAGTGGTCGTCCGCCACAGCACACTGGCACGAAAATTGCCTGTGCATGTATGAGCAACGAAAGTGGTGACGTGTGCTGCAGGCTTAAAACAACCCTGTGTCAACATCTTATTATTATTATGCCATATATTTGAGTGCCCTTTTCAAAGTTAAAAGTTAAAGTTTGGGTTTATCATGTTTATAGTCTGATATCAACAACGGTAGAGGTGTCATCCGACTTATTTTAACCCCAGTCTATCCTGAAACCTTTCAGTAGAACTCAGATGAGCTGCTCATTCAGCGCTACAATCCGAGCATTTCCGACCGGTACCCATCTATACACCTTGGTGGAGAGAGGCCAGTGAGGCAAAGAGACTTGCCCAAAGTCTCACGCCCAGTGGGATTCGAACCCGGGACCCTCTGACCGCTAGTCGGAGGCCCGAACCACTACACCACCGGGACTCCACGTTAAGCTTCATGTTAAAAACATGCTGAAAGGCACTTTACAATAAGTGTAGTGATAAATTGATAGTAAAAGAGAAAAATAATTAAAAGAACAGTGATAAAACATTGATAGCGGTCTTCTTGAAAACCTTGTGGAATAGCAGTTTTTCTGTAATGTACTGTTTCATTCACTCTTTACAGGAGACGAACCTGCCCCTACACTGTGGAAATCGTCACCTGGTAGATTATTTCATCATGTCTGTAGTCCACTACACCAACTTCAGCAATGGGTATGTTGCGGAGGTCGTCAATCCTGGTGAAAAGTTCTGCAAGAGTTGGTTGCTCCTGCCAGCCGAGAACCTCTGGCATGTTGGAATCCGTACCACATTATACATACTTGGAATGCTATACGTCTTCCTTGGCATAGCCATAGTAAGTGATGTCTTCATGTGTAGCATTGAAGTTATCACCAGCAAGAAGCGAACAATTGTTAGATGGGATGAGGAGAAACAGGAAAAGGTTGAAGTCAAGGTTTTGGTGTGGAATGAAACTGTCGCTAACTTGACATTGATGGCGCTGGGTAGCAGTGCGCCGGAGATTATATTAGCCGTCATCACGACATGTAGCTCGCTTGGTAAAGATCAAGACAGAAATGACCTTGGGACGTTCACTATTATTGGTAGTGCTGCTTTCAATCTGCTCATGATAACAGCAGTCTGTGTGGTCAGCGTTCCCTATCCTGAAGTCAAAAGGATCAAAGAACAAGGAGTATTTGTCATAACCACAATCTGGTCACTTTGGGCGTATGTCTGGATGTTGGTCGTCGTACAGTTCATCTCACCGAATGAAATCGAAATATGGGAAGCATTTGTCACTCTTGGATTTTTCCCAGTGATGGTGGTCATGGCGTATTGTCAGGACAATGGATGGTGGTGCCATAAGTGCAAGAAGAATTCTGTGCATGCAGAGGATCATGAAGTGGTAAGTTTGCCTCTAAGATTAATGCTGACGTGAACCAACAAAAAGCCCCCATGCCAACACTTCAAACGAAGGCTCAGAACACGATAGACCCCACGACGCTAGGAGGGCGCCACCTTATTTGCCTTCAGGCAACAGAGCTGTCAACATCTCCGGATACCTCTTACACTACTCACAGAAAACAAATTGTAGTCATTTATTTAGACGGGATTCGAACCGTCGACCTCCTAATTCGTTATTCACCACTCTATCCACTCGGCCAACGAGTCAGCTGACAGAGACATGATTTGTGTTTGTCATAGACGTAGGCCTTCGAGTTAATAATACTACGATAAGAGAAAACACGAGACGTCTTCGGACAAGTTCGGTGGCCGAATGGGGAAGACGGTGGAACAGAGATAACAAGGCGCGGGTTCGATTCCCAGCTGGGGGTTCGCTTCCCAGCCGCGGGTTCGATTGTCTAAATGGCTGTAATAGCTTAAAGTTGCTTAGGGTTCCAGACAGAACCTTTTAGTAGCAGAAGGTTCTATGACAGGCCAAAGAACCCTCTTGGAACCTTTTGTGCTAAGAGTGTATTGTTCTGTCCTTGCAACATGGCTAGTCAAATATTCATCTTTGCGCTCTATCGCTATGACTCTGAAAATACACACCTTATCCAAACTCAGGCGGCACTCGATATGTGGTCTGACTGAGGAGGCATGTCGTTTGCCATCCAGCCATGTCCGCATTAAAGGAGCTGGACGTCCAAGCTGTAAACACTCACTCACTGGTTCTCTATCCACGCGACGCCTGCGGTGCTGCCACCTATTGTCGGTGATATGTACTGACGTGAATATCGTGAGTGAGTTGCTTCGGACCGGCAACCAGTCTAACGATCACAGGGCGCTACTGGTGCTGCCCCCTGCACGAAGGAATAAAACTAATTTGCCGACCATGTTTGTAAACAAACCAGCTGGTTTACAACTTCGGCGTCTAACTCCTTTAAGACGATGTGATGTTTTGGTTATATAACAGCCATCAGATCAGTAGCTAAATAACAATCATTGAGCCTATTCTACATGATGATTTTGTGTCCATGACACTGATGTTGAAAATTTAGTTTCCATAGGTGCAGTGACGTGGTTGGTGTCCATATTGAACCATTGTAGACGAAGTCCCTAGACCATGGATCGTTGGTGCATGCTTTGGTTATTAATCTTTCATTTCTGTTGGAGAATACATACAATGGCATGAACAGGTTACATGAATGTTTCGTTAATGGTTAGAGATGGTTAGGTAGCATGGAATTTCTGTAGGGGCCAAATCAAGCCAAAACTGTCTTGAGTGCAGGCTCTTGCAATATCTGGGTCGTTCGCCCATTAAAGGCCAGGGGCCATATGCATAAAACTTCCTTAAGCTAAGTGTAAAACTTTCCCTTAAAGTCTAAGGATTTCACTTTACCAAGTGTCATACTTAAGGTGTATGCATAAAACAAACTAAGGGCATACTCAGCTAAGGGGAACCCTTAACTAAAGTATTTCCAGGAATTGTGGTGTCAGCCAATGAAATTTCAGTAATTCAAGGGTTTTCCCAGATTTCTTGAGTGTTATTCTTAAGGAAGGTTTCTCAAATGTAGGCTGCATGTACATGAACATGACTGCAGGCAATGCTGTAATGTACATTTTAGTATGTTAGGAACTGTGTAAGGTGGCTATTACCGGTGGAAAACAAAAAAGAGGTTACCAAATTGGTAGGACAGAAAGAGGATACATGGTCTGTCAAATCAAAATCCTTGGCACAGTTCAATGTTATCCAACCCTAGCCTAGCACATAATTTCCCCGGCCTATTTGGCTAGCATGCATTAAAAAA
>NMRB01001735.1:19787-74673 GCA_002633025.1 Notospermus geniculatus | reverse complement strand
TTTAACCCCAGTCTATCCTGAAACCTTTCAGTAGAACTCAGATGAGCTGCTCATTCAGCGCTACAATCCGAGCATTTCCGACCGGTACCCATCTATACACCTTGGTGGAGAGAGGCCAGTGAGGCAAAGAGACTTGCCCAAAGTCTCGCGCCCAGTGGGATTCGAACCCGGGACCCTCTGACCGCTAGTCGGAGGCCCGAACCACTACACCACCGGGACTCCACGTTAGGCTCCATGTTAAAAACATGCTGAAAGGCACTTTACAATAAGTGTAGTGATAAATTGATAGTAAAAGAGAAAAATAATTAAAAGAACAGTGATAAAACATTGATAGCGGTCTTCTTGAAAACCTTGTGGAATAGCAGTTTTTCTGTAATGTACTGTTTCATTCACTCTTTACAGGAGACGAACCTGCCCCTACACTGTGGAAATCGTCACCTGGTAGATTATTTCATCATGTCTGTAGTCCACTACACCAACTTCAGCAATGGGTATGTTGCGGAGGTCGTCAATCCTGGTGAAAAGTTCTGCAAGAGTTGGTTGCTCCTGCCAGCCGAGAACCTCTGGCATGTTGGAATCCGTACCACTTTATACATACTTGGAATGCTATACGTCTTCCTTGGCATAGCCATAGTAAGTGATGTCTTCATGTGTAGCATTGAAGTTATCACCAGCAAGAAGCGAACAATTGTTAGATGGGATGAGGAGAAACAGGAAAAGGTTGAAGTCAAGGTTTTGGTGTGGAATGAAACTGTCGCTAACTTGACATTGATGGCGCTGGGTAGCAGTGCGCCGGAGATTATATTAGCCGTCATCACGACATGTAGCTCGCTTGGTAAAGATCAAGACAGAAATGACCTTGGGACGTTCACTATTATTGGTAGTGCTGCTTTCAATCTGCTCATGATAACAGCAGTCTGTGTGGTCAGCGTTCCCTATCCTGAAGTCAAAAGGATCAAAGAACAAGGAGTATTTGTCATAACCACAATCTGGTCACTTTGGGCGTATGTCTGGATGTTGGTCGTCGTACAGTTCATCTCACCGAATGAAATCGAAATATGGGAAGCATTTGTCACTCTTGGATTTTTCCCAGTGATGGTGGTCATGGCGTATTGTCAGGACAATGGATGGTGGTGCCATAAGTGCAAGAAGAATTCTGTGCATGCAGAGGATCATGAAGTGGTAAGTTTGCCTCTAAGATTAATGCTGACGTGAACGAACAAAAAGCCCCCATGCCAACACCTCAAACGAAGGCTCAGAACACGATAGACCCCACGACGCTAGGAGGGCGCCACCTTATTTGCCTTCAGGCAACAGAGCTGTCAACATCTCCGGATACCCCTTACACTACTCACAGGAAAAAAAATTGTAGTCACTTATTTAGACGGGATTCGAACCGACGACCTCCTAATTCGTAATTCACCACTCTATCCACTCGGCCAACGAGCCAGCTGACAGAGACATGATTTGTGTTTGTCATAGACGTAGGCCTTCGAGTTACGTAATAATACTACGAATAAGAGAAAATACGAGACGTCTTCCAACAAGTTCGTTGGCCGAATGGGGAAGACGGTGGAACAGAGATAAGGATTTTTCTTTTAAAAAAAGTGTTCAGCAGGAGCTCACCAGAGGATGTTGACACCTCGAAAGCCGCATTTACATTAAACGAATTTAACCCGGTTTAATTTGCTCCGGGTCGGAACCGAGGTAGATTCGCCCCATATCAGGTAACAAATTTCTTAAAGCAATGTTAACGGAACCGGGGTAGAATCGGAGTAGCCCCGGTTATGATACGCATGCGCTATACAGTCAAAATGGAGGCGCCAACTTCAGTTGTCCTGCAACACTGACGTTTACTCCGGGGCACACCACGGGTGCGTGTTTACACTCCGAAGTTACACCGGGTTAGATCTTAACCCGGGGCGTGCCTCACCACTTTCGCTGGGGTAAACTACACCGGTGTAACACATTTTTTGATCCGGAGCAAATTTATGTGTGCGTTTACACCTGTCACTTACACCGGGTTAATTCGCAACCAGTGCTGCCCCGGGTTAAATTCGTGTAATGTAAATGCGGCTATAGGTACAGATACCCCGACAACCCCAGACTAAATCCTGTATGATATCTAGAGTTTGTAAACAAACAGTGTCTTTTACAAACAGCATATTGTTCTGTCCTTGCAACATGGCTAGTCAAATATTCATCTTTGCGCTCTATCGCTATGACTCTGAAAATACATACCTTATCCGAACTCAGGCGGCACTATATATGGTCTGACTGAGGAGGCATGTCGTTTGCCATCCAGCCATGTCCGCATTAAGACGATGTGATATTTTGGTTATATAACAACCATTAGATCAGTACCTAAATAACAATCATTGAGCGTATTCTATGATGATTTTGTGTCCATGCACTGATGTTGAAAATTTTGTTTCCATAGGTGCAGTGACGTGGTTTGTGTCCATATTGAACCATTGTAGACGAAGTTCCTAGACCATGGATCGTTGGTGCATGCTTTGGTTATTAATCTTTCATTTCTGTTGGAGAATACATACAATGGCATGAACAGGTTACATGAATGTTTCGTTAATGGTTAGAGATGGTTAGGTAGCATGGAGTTTCTGTAGGGGCCAAATCAAGCCAAAACTGTCTTGAGTGCAGGCTCTTGCAATATCTGGGTCCTTCGCCCATTAAAGGCCAGGGTCCGTACTAATATATTTACATGTACCACCGCCGAGATGTCACCTGTCATGCATTGTTGCATTACTTACCCACTGCCGGGGCCCCATTGAAATCTAGGTCAGTGGGTCAGTAATGCAATAATGCATTACTGATATCGGTGGTGGTAAATATCTCAGTATGGGTCCGGTCCAGGGGCCACATGCATAAAACATCTTAAGTGTAAAATTTCCCTTAAACTTGTTCCAAAGAAAAGATAAGGGAAACTTTACACTTAAGATGTTTTATGCATACGGCCCCTGGCTCCGTATTCATAAAACTACTTAAGTCTAAGTGTGACACTTATCATTTGTTCAACACAAAAGATAAGTATCACGCTTAGACTTAAGTAGTTTTATGAATATGGGCCATGGCCTTTAAAACTGACTGAAAAACTTAAAGCAAATGAGTATTTAAAAACTGCAGCCGTTTCCAGAGGTTTCCTCCAGGAAAATGTGATGGTGGGTAGCATCACTATTCTCCACCACCTGGAGAGCCTTGCACGGGCACCCGGAAGTCCAGTCTATTATTTACATGATGGATGTATGGAGTGATGGCGTGGCGTCAGTATTGTCGGCTCATTTAATGAGCCTACCTGACGCCATGCCATGCCATACACGGAACTGTCTCCATAAAATGTAAAGCACTGCTGATTACAGCATACGAAACTTATTCGTATATAAGAAGTCGAACTGAAGGGTTGATACTTTTGTTCATTTTCAACAAAAAAAACTGTATATACGTATGTAGTTCTTTATCGGAACGACTCCAGTGCGCAGTATTTTACAATAGAGAGTTTTCGCAACGCCGACGCGAACGACATCTAGCCTATTGTTCGCTGCTCCCTTCGTGGCATCGAACTATGGGTTTGGCGTTCGTGTCGGCGTTTTGGGGGCTTTGGGGAAATTCCCTATTGCTGTGTACACGTACATAAACAATCAAAGCCCGTCTGAACATCATCCACCCCCAATCAGTCAATGGCTGCTGTCAACATGTACACGATCAACACAACACATTATTTGTGTGTTTGTATGATATTATTTTATTCTGCTTCGTTTGCATGTCATGCCTCATCATTCTTCAGAGTCAATAAATTGGCAGGGAAGTGGTTGAATGTTGCCGAACGGTCTCAAACTGTGTGCGAACGGGTAGGACGTAGTGGCAACTTTTTACAGTCTATTACGAGGTATTTTAGATCAACCATGTCATGGTTAAGTCGAGAATTGAGTGCCAAAGAATATCAAAATAATGGCATACAAAAATGCGTTATTTTGACTAGGCCTGTCTATTCACATGCTTGCTGAAGCCTGCCGCACGCGAGAGCAATTCTGTCTCCGACGTTGCCTCCGTAGGAGCTTGTCTCAGCATCCTGTCACCGCACACTGTGCATCAGCCGCCGCATGCACACGATTGCAAATTTGTCTCCTGTAGATGCGGCGAGACGTAATTCCGTCATGTTTAATCTGCGTTGGAGGCAAAAAAATCCGTCTCCGCCTCTGCCTCCGACCACCGCACACGATGACATTTGCGCGTTGGAGGCAAAAATCTCCATAGTTTGAGGCGAAATTGCACTCGTGTGCGGCCCGCTTAACAAGTCGATACTTTCTAAGTCCTAAGTGTGAGATCCTCTTGCTTAGCTCGTTCCTGGTCGATGTCAGAACGACCACCACTACACAATTAAAAGGGATGGCAGAAATTGTGATGTTTTCATCATAAACAGAATCCACTAAAAGCCAGCAATGTAAACTTCTGATGCAAATAACATGACCAATTATGCATAAAACATTGATTAAATATAAAAAGGTAAATCCTGAAATGATTGGTGATTGATAATGTCTGGGCAGTTTTTTACTTTTTCGTTGATGTTGTACACCATATAACCATAGCTCAGTAATGCATTACTGCCAGAATGTAATTAAGACGACTGAGAAGCAATCTCGGTCCCAGAGATTCGTTACGGTCGGCCGAGGTTGGATATCGCGCCACTAATCTCTGGAGACTGCTGGCTACCTCAAGCAATTCGTGTGATTTGTGGCATAGTGCGATTTTTAGAGCCCAGATGCATTGAAATAATTGCAGTATAAATATTATAGACAAAAATGTCATTAGAAAGTTTTTGATGAGGAATCTGTTGTATTTATTAAAGAAAAAAACAAAGCACTGCTTGGAGCTCGACATAAACTTGGTTGAAACGGTCAAAAATTAATATAACTATTCATCAATGCGCCGTGTGTAACACACGTGTTTTGGAAACCCCGAAGCAGTCCGTACAGTCTCCAGAGATTAGTGGAGCGACATCCAACCTCGACCGAGCGTACCTAACCTGCAGCACCCTACGCATGAACTAACTAGGTCACACAAAAACGTTGCGTTATTGGATCAGTAATTGGCAGATTGGGTGAGATACCGGTACGTTTATATATAATATGCCTCAACTTATCCAGCAAATAAGGTTGAACATCTTAATAGGCCAAAATTCGGCTAAAATAGTCCCACGGTCCTGACGCCGGCGGTCAAGTAGGTTTGTAGATAAACAATATGGCTGCCTTGGACTTGTGTCCGAGGTGAAATGTGCCGCCTAGTGGACAGACAGTTCGCCTTAGGTCGTTCCGAATGAGTTTGCTTGTGACACTGGTCGGTATAAAGTGCAGGTTTCGGGATGTATGTATGGTATGTAATCATCATTGGGAATAATGCACTATATTGTGCAGGGCCTGAAATCCGCAGAAATGATAAATGGATTAAAGTCAGTGCTTTATCTTGTCATGCAAAGCAAATTAGGCATGAAAATATCGAACAGCTGTCAGGGTCATCCCCTTTGGCAGGAACGGGTCAGGTGCCTTGCGAAAAACTTTCATACCTACACAAATAGAGAGAATATTTGTTGACCCATTTCTCTTTTGACTTCAAAATATGATGAATGTTGAGTTAATGATGCGAAACAACATATTCTCTCGAAATGAATTAAATAAAAAACTTTCTATACGACCTTAGCGTGTGTGATTGTTGCAAATTCTCCCTTAAGTTAAGATTTCCACTTTAGTGATGATTTGAGGGAATCCCTTGGGATTTTCGTACTTAAGTAGTTTTATGCATATGGCCCCAGGGTCCGTACTAATATATTTACATGTACCACCGCCGAGATGTCACCTGTCATGCATTGTTGCATTACTTACCCACTGCCGGGGCCCATTGAAATCTAGGTCAGTGGGTTAGTAATGCAATAATGCATTACTGATATCGGTGGTGGTAAATATCTCAGTATGGGTCCGGTCCAGGGGCCACATGCATAAAACATCTTAAGTGTAAAATTTCCCTTAAACTATTGTTCCAAAGAAAAGACAAGGGACACTTTACACTTAAGATGTTTTATGCATACTGCGTTTCCTCCAGGAAAATGTCGGGATGGTGGGTAGCATCACTATTCCCCACCACCTGGAGAGCCTTGCACGGGCAACCCGGAAGTCCAGTCTATTATTTACATGATGGATGTATGGAGTGATGGCATGGCGTCAGTAGTGTCGGCTCATTTAATGGGCTTACTGGAATTGGGATTCCCAGAAGGGCGCATGCATTGTGTTGAGACGCAGTCTGATGTGTGGCTCGATAAGTTACTCGTGACAGCCAGTGAGCCGCTTCGCTAAGTGAGTACCGGGGTATAATGGTTAGACCTACGTCAATTTTGTGTGTGTGAATGAACAATATGAAAAATCCCATACAAAAACAAAAGCAGATAGGAAGGACAGTGGTCCCAACAAGGGGTTTGGGGGTTCCCCGAGAGTGCGCGAGTTCACTCACTGATATTTGCATAATATTCCATAAGTTTGAATCATAACAATGCCCACTTTACACGATCAAATCCATGTTTTCCCGAAATTCCGGGCCTATTGGGGCTTCAGTGTAGGCCTTTATTGAGCTTATTCAGAAAATTCGATGGAAAAATTCATCCTCTACAGCGGCATTACCAAAAGTAACGGACTGATCACGCGTATATACAAATGTATTACCGTATGCATGAGCGTTCAAGAATGATGATCACGTCTAGGGTCCATGGGACATGAAACGTGATTGGCGAGATTCGAATGGTGTGTTTTTGAATAATGATATCTCCCCTCTGCGCATTTTTCCATTGCGCATTTTGATTTTGCGCAAATTCCAGTAAGCCCATTTAATGAGCCTACTGACGCCATCCCATGCCATACACGGAACTGTCTCCATAAAATGTAAAGCACTGCTGATTGCAGCATACGAGACTTATTCGTATATAAGAAGTGGCACTGAAGGGTTGATACTTTTGTTCATTTTCAACAAAAAACCTGTAGGCCTATATACGTATGTAGTTCTTTATCGGAACGACTCCAGTGCGCAGTATTTTACAATAGAGAGTTTTCGCAACGCCCCCGAAACGCCGACGCGAACGTCTAGCCTATTGTTCGCTGCTCACTTCGTGGCATCGAACTATGGGTTTGGCGTTCGTGTCAGCGTTTTGGGGGCTTTGGGAAAATTCCCTATTGCTGTGTACACGTTCATAAACAATCAAAGCCCGTCTGAACATCATCCACCCCCAATCAGTCAATGGCTGCTGTCAACATGTACACAATCAGAGACAACACATTTGTGTGTTTGTATGATATTATTTTATTCTGCTTCGTTTGCATGTCATGCCTCATCATTCCTCAGAGTCAATAGATTGGCAGGGAAGTGGTTGAATGTTGCCGAACGGTCTGAAACTGTGTGCGAACGGGGTGGACGTGGTGGCAACTTTTTACAGTTTATTAAGAACTTCATGGACGGGCTTCGACGGGAAGGGTGCTTCAGAACTTCCGATACATTAATTTGGCCAACGTTACACGTTCTAGTCGGTTTTACATTTTTTAGGACGGGACAGGACGTTTTCAGAACTACTTCACTGTGAGAGTACCTTAAAGGGTGTGTCACACTGAAGTAGTTCTCAAAACGTCCTGCCCCGTGCTAAAACGTGTAACCCTTGGCCAAATAATGCCTCGATGTTCTTGAACACTCTTCCCGTCCATGAAGTTCGTAAAAAGACTGTAAAACGTTTCCACTACATCCACTCCGTTCGCACACAGTTTGAGCCCGTTCGGCAACATTTTCAGGAACGTACTGACCCCGCGTACTGAGAACTAGCTCAGTGTGATCGGGGTATTAAGTCGGGAATTGAGTGCCAAAGAATATCAAAACAAGCCTGGTGGCGACCGGGTTCACGAAGTGACGTTCAGATCATGAGACTGCAGTTAGTTGCTGGGGGTATAGATGTTTGGTTTGGGCTTGGAGGAATTATACTGACAGTATAATTATGGTTTCCGATCTCAAGATCGGAAACCATATAGTGTTTGGTCGTGGTGTCTGTCTGTGTGTGTGTGTGTGTGTGTGTGTGTGTGTGTGTCTGTCTGTCTGTCTGTCTGTTCAGTCTGTCACACCTGTAACTTTGTTCCTGCAAGAGCTACAGACCTGGAAATGTGACCTACCCCCAGGTTTCATGACCTGAGCTACAAGATGGGATGAAANTACTGATAACCCAAATGCGGCGATGGCCTATATTCACCATCAACACTGACCCCAATTATCAACTCATCCATAAGGCATCCCTTTATTTTAGTCCCAAGAAGGCTACCTGAACATTCGTGCACTATATGTGTGTACACACATCGTATCTCCATACACGTCGGTTATGCGTGGTTCAAATAAAATGGCGACCTGACTCGTCTGCTACGGGGCAATTCTGGACTTTTCTGCTTATTTCTCGGGGATGAAGGATTACATACGGTTCAAAATAAATAGGGGAGGAGATCGTGATACACATCGTTGTGTAAAGGTGATATATTCTTCTGATTTTTTTTGCATGCTCTCGTTATTTTGTACACAAAAATGCCGTTTCATGATGATGTATACATTCGTCCATACATCGGCGATTATGCCCCAAACAAAAGTGTCGATTTCTCGAAAAAACGCGAATAATATGTAAATTCTACTATATGAGACATAACTTGGCGCTACATTACACGTATTAGTGAAATTTCCTGCCAATTGGTGATATATTAAGTGAATAAACCCGTGTGACAAGAAATGATGTGGCACGAAAATAACGTCACTTCGTGAACAATAATGGCATACAAACATGCGTTATCTTGACTAGGCCTGTCTATTTACGTGCTTGCTAAAGCCTGCCGCACACGAGTCAATTCTGTATCTGACGTTGCCTCCGTAGGAGCTTTTTGTCTCAGCATCCTGCCACCGCACACGGTGCATCAGCCGCCGCACACGAATGCAAATTTGTCTCCTGTAGATGCGGCGAGACGTAATTCCGTCATGTTTAATCTGCGTTGGAGGCAAAAAATCCGTCTTCGCCTCTGCCTCCGTCCGACCACCGCACACGACGACATTTGCGCGTTGGAGGCAAAGATCTCCATAGTTTGAGGCGAAATTGCACTCGTGTGCGGCCCGCTTAACAAGTCGAAACTTTCTAAGTGTGAGGTCCTCTTGCTTAGCTCGTTCCTGGTCGATGTCAGAACAACCACACTCCACCATTAAAAGGGATGGCAGAAATTGTGATGTTTTCATCATAAACAGAATCCACTAAAAGCCAGCAATGTAAACTTCTGATGCAAATAACATGACCAATTATGCCATTAAAACATTGATTAAATATAAAAAGGTAAATCCTGAAATGATTGGTGATTGATAATGTCTGGGCAGTTTTTTACTTTTTCGTTGATGTTGTACACCATATAACCATAACTCAGTAATGCATTACTGCCAGAATGTAATTAAGACGACTGAGAAACAATCTCGGTCCCAGAGATTCGTTACGGTCGGCCGAGGTTGGATATCGCGCCACTAATCTCTGGAGACTGCTGGTTCCTCAAGCAATTCGTGTGATTTGGGGCATAGTGCGATTTTTAGAGCCCAGATGCATTGAAATAAGGCTGGTGATATTTACGCAGTGGTGATAAAACGTCTTGTTTGCCCGGCCGCCGGTTACGCACTGAGGAAAATATGTCTTGCTTGCCCGGCTGCCGTTTACGCAATTCGGAAATCCGTCTTGCTTACCCGGCTGCCGGTCACGGAGTGACAGCTTTTGTCGTTATTTTAACGGCAATTGCCGGGTAAAGAACGCATAAAATTTTCCTTCGGTAACCGGCTGCGGGTCAATATAAACATGGAACGTAAAACTGGCGCATGTGGCTTGCCGGGTGTAAAAGTAATAATATTCCTTATCACGGCATTAGTTACTTATTCGTTAGACACATTCTGGCTGACTTTGGGGATCTGATGGGAAGGAAGTGTTCCTCGGAAACGGATTTTCGGCAAATAAAAATGACCCGATAGTACTGATTTGAAGTGTCTCATTAGGATCTGCCAATGAAATCTTTGTTCCAGATAAATGGCATCGCCTCTTCGGCCGCCATTTTCCCGCTAATGTGAATAAAGTCCCATCAAAAACAGAGGAATCCGGCAACCGTCGGTGAAACTGCAGCCGGTTAAACAAAGGATTTTTTGTCCACTGCTTTACCGGCAGCCGGCTGAATACGACCGGCAGCCGGGTAAATAGTCACTTCGTTGAAATAATTGCAGTATAAATATTATAGACAAAAATGTCATTAGAATGTTTTTGATGAGGAATCTGTTGTATTTATTAAAGAAAAAAAACAAAGCACTGCTTGGAGCTCCACATAAACTTGGTTGAAACGGTCAAAAATTAATATAACTATTCATCAATGCGCCGTGTGTAACACACGTGTCCTGGAAACCCCGAAGCAGTCCGTACAGTCTCCAGAGATTAGTGGAGCGACATCCAACCTCGACCGAGCGTACCTAATCTCTGGATGTGAGATTGATTGAGAAGATCAGAGTCAACTGCGACTCAGTTTCCCTGTCTCTCTGACTGTTTCAGAACTGGCCAGTTTGCTTCATTCGGAACTTCCGAAGGCAACTGCTCGGCAATTTCCGTGACAACTCGCATTTCCCCTCGGACACAATTCCAAGGCAGCCATCTTAAATGCGCAACGATTGCTGCCCGTTTGTGAGAGTTCGGATGCGGTTTGCCTCATCACACCTGCAGCACCCTACGCATGAACTAACTAGGTCACACAAAAACGTTGCGTTATTATCAATAATTGGCAGGTTGGGTGAGATACCGGTACGTTTATATATAATATGCCTCAACTTATCCAGCAAATAAGGTTGAACATCTTAATAGGCCAAAATTCGGCTAAAATAGTCCCACGGTCCTGACGCAGGCGGTCACGTAGGTTTGTAGATAAACAATATGGCTACCTTGGACTTGTGTCCGAGGTGAAATGTGCCGCCCAGTGGACAGACAGTTCGCCTTAGGTCGTTCCGAATGAGTTTGCTTGTGACACTGGTCGGTATAAAGTGCAGGTTTCGGGATGTATGTATGGTATGTAATCATCATTGGGAATAATGCACTAATATTGTGCAGGGCCTGAAATCCGTAGAAATGATAAATGGATTAAAGTCAGTGCTTTATCTTGTCATGAAAAGCAAATTAGGCATGAAAATATCGAACAGCTGTCAGGGTCATCCCCTTTGGCAGGAACGGGTCAGGTGCCTTGCGAAAAACTGTCATACCTACACAAATAGAGAGAATATTTGTTTACCTTCATACCTACACAAATAGAGAGAATATTTGTTTACCCATTTCTCTTTTGACTTCAAAATATGATGAACGTTGAGTTAATGATGCGAAACAACATATTCTCTCGAAATGAATTAAATAAAAAACTTTCTATACGACCTTAGCGTGTGTGATTGTTGCAAATNAAATTGGTCACCCCAGAAAATGGGGCAAAATTTAACTTTGAAATGACCACAAAGATTTGTGCCATTGATTTTCCAAAAATCAAATATAGTATTTGATAATACATGTATAGACTTTTAACTAAGTTTCTCCATTTGGCATGTTTGGGATGTACAGTGTACACTTATTTGAAGGAGGGTATCAAAACATATTGAGCTTACCAGCAAAATCTATCGTTCCGTCCGACACCAAAACTACTTTCTGCTGTCAGACTTTAAAGGGTTAATAAGATCAATTAGTTTGCACTGCCAAAATTTAGAGCTCCACTATACCAAGATCTGACATGAATATTGTAGAGTTTCAAGAAACAGCCTTTCACCAGTAGACAAAAGAATGGTGAACATTTTCTGGTGTCGGACGGAACACTTTTTGAAACACACCCATGAGTACACGTGGTCACTTACAAGAGGCTAATGAAAGTCTGTGGCAGCGGTTATCCTATACTAACGCCAAAGACAATTATTCCCACTAGGAAGATTGTACTGTATTATATTACATATTACATGTATATTATATACACTGTATGATTATATTACATATATCTAGTGTAAACAGAGAAATCTTCGTGACCCCAGTAGAAATTCATGAATTCTTTGTTTCAGAACTCACCTCAATAACTTTTAAGTACACGCAATAATAACGGGTTTCTAAGGTGAAATACATAGCTTCCTTCCGGAGTCGAAACCACGGCGGACCCTCGCATCAGGCATAACTTTTAAGTCTAACAAATCAATCTTAAACACGAGGTTTAAATAAAAATTTGCCCCACAGTCACAAATGGCAAAAATGAAACTTAGATACATGTATAAAATCATCAGCTCCAAAAGATGACTGAATATAGTAACCACCACCTGCGCATCAAAGCAGATTCCATCGTCATCCTTTGGACAACTTCCATACAAAATTACCTATTTTTGATTATTTTGAACACCTCTTTCCTGTGTGCCTGTCTCAACTTGACGACAAAATTTGTTTTGCTGTATACTACATGTTGAATGATGATATGATGTTAACAACCCGGAGTATGAACAGAATGATATCTATATTTGACACTATTTTGAAATTGTTGTGTGCCACAAAGAGAGTTTTTTTGTGACTGATGCCAATTAGATTACGAAAATTAGGCGAGATCAAATGTAAGAAGACACCTATTAAATTCTGATCAATGTGAATTGTTATACAGTCAAATGGGCCTCCAATAATAATTGTAGTCTGAAGAAGCTAGAGTGTCAGTTTATGATTCTTTCATGATAGGTCTATACGCCTATCATATATAGCGTGTTTCAGACAACGGTAATCTTACTTGAAAGCATCTATACAATAAGAGGGAAGACGGTGCAGATTTGTTACACTCCTTCTGGAGATTGGGCATCATCCAAGTCATGAATGGTGATGTGATGTGTATAGGCCAGGTATCAGTCTGTGCTTATCTATCTATACAATAAGAGGGAAGACGGTGCAGATTTGTTACACTCCTTCTGGAGATTGGGCATCATCCAAGTCATGAATGGTGATGTGATGTGTAGGCCAGGTATCAGTCTGTGTTTATAGCAAATAAAAACCGGGAAAAAATTGGTTCCAAGATGGTTTTGACAGGAAAATCCTTTGGTGACCTGGAATTCTATTTTTACACTGTGGAGGGATTCCCCCAATTGTCTCGACTTGCTGACTGTGTGACCCCGTTCCTGTTACAAAGGCAGTGGAATGGCCTAGATCCAGACTCCTCTTATCAGAGAAACAGTGCAGTGGGCAACCTACGATGAACTCCTTCAGACTGACAGAAGTATACAAATGCAGCTGGCATGCCAAGTGGCAAAGTGGCAATGAGATTACTGCATAACCTTATTTGCTGTATTCATCCCACAAAACTCTGCAAAATACATGTGCTCCAATAAAAACACCCTCCCGACAACACAACCGTCATGACCGTAGGACGGGTAACATGCTAGTTTATAATATGGCACAGTAAGCATTTCACCAGGTAATTGCATGAAGCAAATTAAATCAAGGAACTTTAGATGACACCTCGATAGCATTAATGTCGTTATGTCTCACCAAGTACCATTGCTTCAAACGTGGTGCAAGATTGGGGTTGGGTCACTTCCACAATTTTGAATGTGGCTGTGCACTTTCGTTCAAATGTGCCCGCGGAGATTTGAGGTGGGTACATTGGGAGCGGGCAAAATGCGAGGAAGACTGCAGATGAATTCCATCCACGAGTAAAAACCTACATGCATCAGTGCATGTATATGGTTTCTGACTTTCCATCATCATCATCATCATCATCATGTAATGCAATTTTTACTAGTCAACGCATAGTCTGGCTTTGTAAACCCTTCACAAGAGCTAGGGTCTTGCCTTTTCTTACGCTGTGTGTAAATGTTTCACAGTAGGTTCTGGCCAAGCAAAAAGTCGTTTGTATAGATATGACCTGAAAGGTTTACCATGCGCTAGTAATTCAACTTGTGGTAAAAAAGTTTATGAGTGGCTTCAAGATTTTATGATTAATCTATAATAATGAGTAGTTGTGATGATGTATTATGCATGTCTTACTCAGTGGTGAACTGTGACACAAATCATACAACATAATGGTTCTGTGGTTGACAGGAACGTGTAATTTCATGTAACCTCATTAGAATGAAGTTTATTTACATGCGTACCCACCTGGTAAAAAAATTATAATTGATACTAGATACAAAGTTTTGGGGCTCACTCCTTTCCTTAAATGGAGGAGTTCAAAATAATCTTCCATGGAATTTACAATTATTCACTTCTTAAATGTAAAATGAAAATGATTTTGTGAGCTCGAACCACATTGTAACTCCTCTTCTATGTAGTCAATGGGTTAGAAATGATGCCGCCTGGCATGCCTGGTAGATAAGGGGTCATTCAATATAAAAACGCAAAATATTGGAAATTTTTGAGCCCCCCCCCCGTACCATGCGTACGCATGGCATACACATCTATGAAGACCCCCTCCCCTATGTTACGCAAAAAGTGTGAAATGACAATGCATATTATACGGGGCCCCAGCTACCATTAGCGTTTGCAGCAATTTGCTACATTTTTTTTCTAAATTGGCTCCCAAAATATGCCATTTGCTACAATTTTCTTAAAAATCACAATGTTTTTTTGAGAATTCACTTTGTAGTATATCAAGATGACATTTTGGCTCCCATCAATTTATAAATGGTGCGTTTGCAAAATTGCATACACACAGCAGATGCCCCCCCCCTTACGCTCTTCATACTCATGGCTGACAAAAATTTTGATCGGCATTGAAAATGTCGATCATGGTCATTCATTTTCAAATGAAGATGCTAGTTACTCAACTTACAGAATAGATTTGACTATGTGAGTAGAATAAAGTTGACAATATAATTAGAAAGATAAGATAAAATAAAATAAGAATGAAAAAAGAATATTTTTTGTATAACATGTTTCACCCATCTCAACATTTTCTGTACAAGAGATGTTGAGCAGCTTACACATCCTGCTGAGGTCTCTCTGCTATATCAACGGAGAGAGGACACTTATAGTTGTAAATACTAGTATACCTCCATAAATCAATTCTTTCATAACGCAACAACTGGCATGCACAGGTAACAGGCATGATGCCACATTGAGTGATAATTAGTTTCTTTATGTCATATAATTGACTTGTCCTTGAAGGAGTCCATTGGAATACACATAACGTGTCTGCATTATCTTAAGTACGTAGCTAATAAGGTGTTTGCATGTGATGTCACAGCGGCCATGTTGGAGGCATACAACAAAAGAACAGATTTTCAAAACAATACAAGTTAATATCCATGGACCGGGCGAAAAATTCTTTTGTTTATACATGTACCTCCAATAAGGACACGATGAAAACACTATAATCGTAAGCACGGCTGACAACAGGACAAAATCAGATTATCCCGTGCATGTTTAGGTTGTGTTTCATTTTGAGAATTTCTCCTCAATTAATAATTTTCATGTGCATGTCATTAAAACAATTATGTTAAAGCCTCTCCGTATTGAATATAGTATTTTCAAAATGTTAGGAGAGTGTAGAGGTCTCAGCCTCGTGAAGGTTCCCAAAATGCTCGCCTGACACGTAGGTACTTCAAAGATTAAGAACCAAGGCGTAGTTTTCAGCACACGTTGAAAAACTGCAGGCAGAGCTCTAAAGCTGCATTTAGCTGACACGCGGAATGCGGATTGCGGAACGCGGAAGCGGAAAATGCAATGCATATTGGCATACAACATATCTTTCCGCCAGGGTTTCCGCGTCCCTATACCGCATTCCGCGTGCCAGCTAAACGCAGCCTAAAGCTACGTTTAGCTGACACGCGGAATGCGGATTGCGGAACGCGGAAGCGGAAAATGCAATGCATTTTCGTATACAACATATCGTTCCGCCGGGGATTCCGCGTCCCTGTACCGCATTCCGGATGTCTGGTAAACGCAGCTTAAAGCTGCATTTAGCTGACACGCGGAATGCGGTATAGGGCCGCGGAATCCCCAGCGGAAGCGATTTGTTGTATGCGAAATGCATTGAACTTTCCGCTTACCGCGTTCCGCAATCCGCATACCGCGTGCAGCTAAATCCAGCTTAAGGCTGCGTTTAGCTGACACGCGGAATGCGGTATAGGGACGCGGAAACCCTGGCGGAAAGATATGTTGTATGCGAAAATGCATTGCATTTTCCGCTTCCGCGTTCCGCAATCCGCATTCCGTGTGTCAGCTAAATGCAGCTTAAGGCTGGTAGAACTGCACGCTGCACGAACACGCCTGTTAACAAAGGCTTCACAAAGGGTTCACTACCGTGAAGCCTTTGTTAACAGGCGTCTACGTGTAACGTGTACTTCTATGTGATTGCAGCCTTAAGGCTATGTATTCAGATAGAACAGATGAGTACATTTTACACTACACTAACGTCGGCGAACGTTTCTGAAGTGAATACAGTGCGGCTTTAACACCTATGTCATAGCACATTTCCAATGTCACTCACTCCTATTTGCTGTGATGACGTAGGGACAGTAATTTTTTGGCACCATGTTCCTTCGAATTATTATAGGAACAACCTGACTTCATAAATTTATATTCCGCACAGCGTGGTATTGGCACAGTTATCGCGAATGACCTGATCGGCAGGTTTATCCACACATGAATAAATATCAATGACGATGCCTATTGCCTATTAATATCTACAATATTCATAGCATATCATCCCAAAAGGTATGAATGATAGCAGTGCCATGAATCATGTATCAATGAAAGCGGTAAAGCATTGACACATTTAACACAGATCATTATCCATTTGAAAGTGTCTGTTCCTATTTTGAACCAGACTTTCAAATCTTGGCTGGGGCAATTGAGTTCACTTCTTGCCTGACGTCATACTTTGCCCTTTTAAGACGTCATACTGTGGGGCACAGTTCAAAATCATGGGCTATCGTCATTTTCTTCATCAAAGAAGACGTCACCTAGCTACGGAAGCCGATTTTTACGGAAGCCGGTTAGTGCCAGGTGAAATTTTTTTTATCGTAATTACGGGATAGCATCTCGTAAGTACGACTTAACATCTCGTAATTACGACTTGGCTGTCTCGTAATTACGACCTTGATCTCGTAATTACGACTTAACATCCCGTAATTACGACATAGCTATCTCGTAATTACGACATAGCATCCCGTAATTACGACTTAACATCTCGTAATTACGACTTAGCTATCTCGTAATTACGAGATAAATTATAATTTCACATGGCACTAACCGGCTTCCGTACTAGCAGATGAATCCATGAAAATTATTTCTCGAAAACTAGAACATTCTTCTACGTGATAATAACGTCAACAATATATATTATAATTGACGGTGGCACTTTATGTTCGACTGCTAACTCCTCCATGGTTTCTGATCGAAATGGCACCATTTACGCAGGGAATGTTGAGAATGACATGGGCATGATGGGGGTGGTCCTTAAGTGGGTGACATTTTTTTTTACCTTATGCCATCCTCTGGCCACATGCATCCTGTGAGTATGTGCTCACCACGGGTATCATTATAGTACCCATAAAGGGCGTAGGATATTGGTGCCTGTGGTTCATAACAATTCCTAGCAATTTAAACTAGTCAAACACTTTGTTGCTGATGATGTCTTAATAAATAACCTGTTGAAAAAGGCAGTGGTGGTTCCAAAATGATTAGCCTGGTCCGGCATCGCAGTTATTAGTCATTTTACTAATGTCACAATTTTTTATGTGTTGACCTGCCTGATTTTCACATGCCCTAATAAAATTGTGTGATATGATGCGCGAAATACTATGACAAATGAAGAAAATTGTATAAGTTACTGGCATGAAAAGAGTGTTCCAGATTTTTAGGCCTGCCAAATCGCACCAAACAATTTGAGTGTTCCTTACAACTGAATTGTTCTCTTTGCAGAAAGAGGTGATTTGTGAACAGCGTGATGTGCTAATTATCCCTCATGGCAAAAATATCTAACCATCATGCTTTATATCCTGTCAAATCAAGTGAATCATCAAGTGTCTTTTTAAGGCATAATGTAGGGTAGAGCACTAATTTAGTAGCGAATGGAAATTTGACAATTGATAAATGCAGTCCAGTGTCCGTCGCATTGGACCGTCGGGGTAGCATACCTTGTGGCCTCGCAAAGGCAAAAGACACACATGTGAGGAACATGAGTAGTTGAGATGGCCTCCGAGTCCGTATACACGGGTCAATAATGCTATGGCTTCGGTTCTGAGGGAAAAATCTAAAACAAATTCTAATGCAGTCCTGGAGTGTTTTCAAGAAATAAAATGCCAGGCCCATTGTGCTCACCTGTCGTTAAGAAATGACAGTAAGAAATTGCTCCCTGGTGGCCATGCCATACATCTGATTGCACCATGCAGGGAGATATAACAAAATCACAACTGTAGTAACAGAGATCAGGATTTGGCGCTGGGATCTTGCTCCTTCAACATCATCATATCAAAAGCGTCAGTGTCAGGACTTGATTCGAAGATCAACAGCCTGCTGTGTGGTATTTCACCTTAAAGGCCCGACTTCTATTTCATATTCTATACTTGTATCTCCTTTATGTGACCCCTCGCATAACATAAAAATGTTTGGGTTCGGGGATTGTTTGGACTACTCGCAGGGTACTGATGGACGCCCCCTTTAAAACTAGGCCATTGAACCATTTTTTTGAAGATGGGGATTTGGCCTAGTGGTTTAAGGCGTGCTGCCCCTTAGTGCTTGCGATTGATGCCTTATGCGAGGGTCCGTTGGTTCGAATCTGGTAGGAAGCAATGTCTTTCACCTTAGAGGCCCGACTTCTATTTCATATTCTCTACATGACTAGGAGCAGTTTCAGTTAGAAGGCAAAGACATTCATAATGAGATTTGTACGACTACAAATTATTCTTCGGAAATTGAGAATTCTCCCAAGAATAATGCTGTCCTGGGCAGAAGAGTGAACTCGGTAATTTGGCAATAAATACAAATGACCATATAGCGTACTCTCCAGAAAAGGTGCCAAGGAAAATAATTTCAGTAAATTGACTTATGAGGTTTTAGTGACATATTTAATGGATTTATACTGGTTGGCCTCATTTCTTATATGGCCATCAATCATAGGCCTTCTGGAGAAACCACAATACTGTTTATTTATAGACGTTCAACAGTTATAGGTTGTAAAATGATAATGGTCTACACCAGATGAGTGCCCTTTGTCAATGCGGCACACTTTCACTTGAATATCATTTTCTGCTTGCACAAACACATTTAGACATATCCATTTTATTTCTCTTTCATTTAGGAATCCTTCATATTTATGATGTAAATAATAATAAAGTAGAGGTATACCCAACCCACATGAATGTATGTGTGCAGGCATACTAATTATTTTTGCGTGCACTAATGTGATATCTTGGAATACCCTGAAATATCTGTAGTCAGTGAGTGAATCCCGAATCTTAAAGGGACTAGGAAAATTTTTTCAAGTTTCGGTTACATGTACATGTTACAAAATGCTAGTCTTTCATGATAAATTCCCACCGTCAATTCACTTTTTCAATTAAGTGTTAATTACTGTCACGCAGACAAATCAGTCATCACCACACCATGGAGCATTCACCACGTCACTGGGAACCTCTCGCTGTATGTTTTGTATGGAGCGAGCTTGTACTCTATTATGTTGATTAGGTTCCCAGTGACGTGGTGAATGCTCCATGGTGTGGTGATAACTGATTTGTCTGGGTGCCAGTAATTAACAGTTAATTGAAAAAGTGAATTGACGGTGGGAATGTATCATGAAAGACTAGCATTTTGTAATAACCGAAGCTTGAAAAAATTTTCCTAGTCCCTTTAACACCAGACATTGTGTACTCAATTACAAGTGCTTTGTGGAACATAAGATTCCACTGTTCTTGTTTATAGTAACTATTAACACCTGTTACAAACACAGGCAATACCTTACCAATAGCTGGGTGAGAGAAAAAACGCGACTAATCATAATGAACATACTGAATTATCATACATTAAGTGCTTTCTCACATTTGCTTTTTACATAGGGCCTTTTTACACAGTGTGGGTTCGAGGAAACCTACCTCCACCCTCCTCGGGCGGGTTCGGTTCAGGATGGTAACCCGCCTCGATCTAGTTCGAGGTCGGTTCGTTCAAATGCGTGCCACTAGATGGCCTGTATCAACATTTGCAGTTATCGCAAGTAAAAAATATCCCGGAAATAATCACTTAAAATCGATAAACCATGCTTTTAACAGCATGAGCAGTGCTTGAGAAATCTCGCGCGTGATTTCTTCACAGGAAACTTTAACAGCAAGTACGCGAGTGATGTCACTCCGGTAGCGTGCTCGGAATCCCGCACGAGGCTGGTGGAGGTCGGTTCGCTTTTATACGAGAGAATAACCGGCCTGCACCTACCTCCACTTCCCGAGACTCACGCGGCGAACTGAAATGGCCCGAGGAAGGTGGAGGTCAGTTGTTTCGCTTTTACACGGGGAAAAATAACCGAACCCTCCTCGATCCAGTCTCCATCGGGAACGCACCCGCACCGTGTAAAAAGGCCTGTCATTTCATGTGAAAGATTAAGCATTAAATACTGTGGTGATTCGTACATTGACAGGACGGCCGTATCGGGTATTTTACCCTTCCCGGACTCATCTATCCTTGTAACTCATTGCCAAATAGGTAACCCAGGTACTTACATAACGCTTCTGCCATACCTTTCTGGACACGAATAACAATTGATTGGACGGGTCAAATTCATACCGGAAGAGTAAGGCTTAGCGCACATGTCCGACAAAACTCGATCCGTTAGGGGTGTTTTTAAAGTCGACTGATCCAACGCTGTCGACTCGTCATTCAGCCAGGACAGTCGATTTTAACAGACACCCCTAACGCATTGAGTTTTGTCGGACATGTGCGCTAAAGCATGGCGCACACGAGCAACTAAAATGGGGGCGACTACCGATGCGACTACTAGGTCGCATGCGATAACTACCTTTGAGGTCGATCAGTGATGTCATCCGCGACATCACTGATCTCCCAGTGAAGCATTTGTCGCAAACGAGTCAAAACAAAAAAAAAACCTAAAAATATGTTCAGTCGCTCCTGTAGTCGCAAGGCTAGTCTCCTAGAAAGTCGCTCAAAAAATCGCTCGTGTGCGCCATGCTTAAGGGTGGGTATACACTACACGCGATTCGCACAACGCATGCGATGGTTCTTTGTTATTTCATGCCGCAATGCCTCCCAAACAAAAGCAATTCGCGTGCGATTCCAAATCGCTTGGCGAATCGCGTCTAGTGTGCACCCACCCTAAGCTTAAAGCTGACCTATCCGCACAAAAAGCCCCCATGCGACGAGCAAGAGAATTGCAAACGCCCTGCAGACACCTCAAACGAAGGCTCAGAACATGATATACCCCGCGACGCCATGAGGGCGCCACCTTATTTGCCTTCGAGCTTTAGAGGTGTCAACATCCTCTGGTGAGCTCCTGCTGAACAATTTTCTGAAAGAAAAAAATTTGACCCAGCTGGGAGTCGAACCCGTGCCCTGTTTGCTTTGCTCCACCGTCTTACCCGTTCGGCCACCGAACTTCTTGGAAGGCTTCTCTTGTTTTCTCTTATTCTTAGCATTATTACCTAAGTCGAAGGTCTACGTCTATGACAAACACAAATCATGTTTCTGTCAGCTGGCTCGTTGGCCGAGTAGATAGAGTGGTGGATTACAAATCAGAAGAAGATCGGCGGATCGAATCCCGTCTATAAGTATAAATGAGTACATTTTTTTTCCTTTGAGTACATAGTGTGAGAGGTATGCGGAGATGTTGACAGCTCTGTTGCCTGAAGACAAATAAAGTGGCGCCCTCCTGGTGTTGTGGGTTATATCATGTTCTGAGCGTTCGTTTGAGGTGTCTGCAGGGCGTTTGTAATTCTCTTGCTCGTCACATGGGGGCTTTTTGTGCGGATAGGTCAGCTTTAAGGGCTGATTCATACTCGCTTGCGGACCGTCAAGCGCATGAAACTGATCGCACGTTTCCACGACGTGAATGTGCACACGCAGTGAAATTGATCATAGTCGGCGCAAAATCCGGACGGAGTATGAATCAGCCTAAAGGGCACCGCACACGAGCGACAAATTCTGGGCGACCGCCTACGAGACTGGTGGCACGACTAGACATCAGCCAATCAGAAGTGCTAAATCTTGTCGCTTTGGCGGTCGGAAGCCAAGTCGGCCGACAAATCGGTCAAAATTATCGCTCGTGTGCGCCGCCCTTTAAGAGTACGAATACGGTCGTCCTGTCAGTGTACGAATCACCACAGTGTTAAAGCCAACTGAAATGAAAGAATAAGGACTTGGTAACAAAAAATCACACATATACATGTACATGTTTTAGGTATATTTTACAGTGATACATTAGACAGTACCTGAAGTGCCCAAATCTTGATTCTGTCTCCAGTTTGTACAATCCTTAACAGCTTTCAAGACATTGTTTTTATTCATTTCAGAATGTCAGAGTTGTAAACATGGGGTCACAGATGTTGCATGGACCCTCAAAAGAATTAAATGCCCTAGAAAAGGAGAAAGACATAAAACATAGGTAGGTGTTGTCTTCAATATTTTGCATGCTGCTGATTTGTTTCAAATGAATCATATTTCTAATTTCATTCCTTGCTTTGAGCTTTACATGTTATGATTTATGATTAGTTCTCTGTTAACCTGCAGACTTCTGCAGACTTTTGACCATAGGTTATCCATTATGTCGTCATAAATTTCCCGTAGTTGCTATTGGCAAATATTTAATATGATATTCACCCAATGATTGTAAGAATATTTTGTTAAAAACGCTTGACGTTACTATCACCTACAAAGCCAACCGATCCAAGTAAAATACTTATGAATTGATATTGATATATTTATTGATATATTCGATTAGTTTGGATGGAGGTTTGTCTTCAGTTGTTTAGTCAGTTTTTCATTATTCACTGCTGCGTGTTGTGATATTCTATTTGTGTTTGAGACTGAAGCAATGGAGCCATTTAACCATTTTCATTCCAAGGTACATTATATACTGTAACACTTTGAAAACATATAGAAAAAGACTGAAAAGTAACCATTTCAAATAGGTACTTGTATTCAATTATTCATTCATTGGAAAGCTCTTCTCGACTTTTCAGAAAGACGTATTACATTTCTCTGTTTTTGATGAAATTGCCAATTGTAAAACTGTTAAGGTTTCGTAAGTGCTAGAGTTCCTGTCCTGAAACGTTGTACACAACAAATACAAGGCAAAAATTAAAGCCACCAAAAATTGAAGTCCAATCCCACCCCACCCTCACCTTTTACGAATGGCAGTACGTGAAGGCTATGGCCTGAAAACAACCATCGTGGGCTGACCCTTAGGTTTGTCTCTGAATATAGTCATATCTCCAACCACATAGTTACTTGATGGGACATCAAAGATGAACTCAGTTTTAACCGGTCACTTTTGTTCCCTAAGTCTACACCTTGGGATGGGGGTCATGCACCCTGGGTCTAATCACTGAAACCACTCACATTATCGCCATATACGGGTACATATTATAATCATAAATTTCCTAAATTGCCATTAAAAGGTGAACTATCCAGCATGTCCAGGGGCGTAGCTAGCTTTTATGGCCTGGGGGGGGGGGGATCATCTCAGATGCATTTTCACCACATGTGTGACAGATGGGCTCGAAATTTTTCCACTTTTAAAGGATTTTCCCCTTTTTGCTCTGGGGGTGGCAATTGCCCCTGCCCCCTCCCCCGCTAGCTACGCCCCTGATTTCCACTGTCCTTAGTCAGTGTTGTCCCCTGTATCTTCTTTGGTGGAGCTGGGCTGGGCGGTCAGCTGAGCACAAGCCCAATGGGCCTCTTGTTAACCCTTTCGGGACTAGGCGATGTTGGAAAGTGTACAATTCGTAACATGAATCTGTGATGTCTCTACAAAAACGCGCCTAGCTCCCTAAAATTGCAACCAAAACTGGCGACAAGGCACTCATTCTGGAGGCAACTATAAATGGGCCACGATCTCATGGAGGTTTGCTTCTTCCAAAATGTCTGTGAGAGAAACAGGCCAGAGCCGAAGATACAAGTTGTGAGGAAATAGTCGCGTTCTGCCTACTTTCTCGTCAGGTTTCCAATCTTTAAACGTCTATATCTCGATAACCGTTGCTCGTACGCGTCTAAAAATTGGTGAAAATGAAGCTACTTTTTTCTACTCTTTCGTTTGGCGCCAGTCGCGTCGTCGTAGCTGCTTCCGTTCCGGAGATATGGCCATTTTGTCACAACATGTCAGATTTGCACTTGGAGTCTGTCAATCTAGGCACCGGGACAAACGTGTAAAATGCAATTTTAGCTAGGTTTCTTCAATCAGAGCAAAATCGCGTATTGAGGGGGGGGGGGGGGAGTCTCGCATTAAAAAATACGCAAAGAGAACATGGATCGGTCCACTGGTTACGATTCTATGCCAGTTTGAATGTGCAAGGGTGTGTGGTACAGGCCAAACTCGCCAAACGGCGAGATTAGTCTCGAAAGGGTTAATACTGTGTAGGTTGATATCTCTGCTGTAAAAAAATTCATGAATTAGCCATCCGTTGCTCAACTGTTGATCGACTTCTGCTGTGTTATGGTTTGATACAAAAGAAATCGACATGATACCTTATGCTAAGCGCAATAATAATCAATCATTTACCTCCTCTTCATTTCAACAAGGCCACTTTTCCGCTCCGTGGGAGCCCTATTTTGATAAAAGCATGCACGCACTTCATACATATTGCTGTCATCTTCATTCTGGTTGTCAATGGCAGCCATATTGTACATTACATTACCTAGTCGGTTCATTGTTATGGCGTGTATGAGGAGGACTGGGTGGGGCAGTACATGGACAGTTTGCTGTACATGTAAGTGAAATTGCAGTGCTTATGAATAAAAAAGTAAATGCTTTCACTTCCTTTTTATTGGACAGATCCATTTGACGCCACTCTATTACAAAATTGAAGTAAAAGGATTTACTTAACTAGACTTCGGTCAGCAGTATCCAATGGGTCATATCATGTATAGACTTCCAGCAAGGCTCCGTATCGTCGATCCGTATCACGTATGACGTATCGAGCTAATGCATTTTCTGTCATACGTGATACGGATCGACGATAAGGAGCCTTGCCGGAAGTCCCTATTAGAGAAAACAAAACATGAAATCTGCCAAAGGGATCTCTTGCTGAACAGAATACCGTACATAAATCCAGTGGGATATCAAAAGGAGGCGCTGCCCATCAACCAGGCGAAATCACAAGAGTGAATGCTCTGAGCGTCGTCGTTCCTCCGAACCTCATTGGGGGTTGAAGCCGAAGCCGTTCACTTGCCAGTTGACACAGTGTGCGTATGGCTACGGTTACATAGAGGTATACGGTACATGGACACGCCGGTTAACAAGACTTCCCACAAAGGGTTTGCGACCGTAGCGCCATAGGTTTCGCAAATCTGACGAAAAACGAAGTACATGTACGAAATACGAAGCTTGAGTTCCTCTCTATGACGTAATGTATTTCAGGAGATGGTCGGTACCACAAATATCGCCTGCTGCAAGAGTCTGTTTTAGAGTATGACGTTAGGCCGATAGAGTTACGGTGAAGTTTATCTTTTGTTTGAAAAACTTTGAAATTTATCTTTTGTTTCCAGTTTGTAGGTTCGAAGTGGAAATTTTAAAATTCAAGATGTACCATAACTCTCTCGGTCTTTAATGATATGCTACGCTGGTACAGTTGTGGCAATCTCGTACCCAGATCTACCTCATCCGAGGATATCTCTGGCAAGGGCTGCGACCTGACCAAAATTTCTGGTCAACCGCTGGCAGCGTGCCAAAATGTTTGTTTCACACAATATTTCGTTCTTGGAGGACTGAAAAGTAGCATATATGCCTAAAAAGCCATATAATACACCCAAACCACGAAGTTGTTTGAGTATTACCGGTAGAGCAATTTCAAACGAATAGTTTAGTTGGAAACATCAAACCGCGGGTGCCAGCTTCGGTGTGATTCGCCTCAAAATTAGCATATCGCGCATGCGCAGTATTCCTGAAGTCGTCAGCCCTTTCCAGTGGTGTTGTAGGAACGTAAACCCACTGGGGACGAGTTTGCAGTTGTGGTACCAACAACCATCTCCAGAAATACATTTCGTCATCGAAATGAAGTCCAATTTCGTACTTCGTATATTTCGTGTTTCGTCAGAACCGGCGTGTCCGTATACCGTAGCTCTATGTAATTACTAATAGGAGCCTACATACAGGCAGCCGCGCTTGTCGGCAAAAAACGGCAACAAAGTTGAAGCGGACCAATACAATGTAAAATTCTCCTGATTGGTGCTCAGTCAACCATGAATGGCTGCGTGCAATTTTGCACTTTTCATTTTACACCCATTTCAATTATTCACTCTTATAGTCCCACCAGCGCTGCAGTTATTCAGAAGTACCTTCGCAGAAAACTAAAGTGAGATATATTTATTTTCAGCATGTTAAGGCTGTACATATGCTATATTCATGAATGTGCATGCCCTAGTGCAGTTATGATATTTCTATATTCTTTGAATTTGCCGTCAGGAATTCTTTTTGAGTAAACCGACATTAGCTGGGTTAAATCAATTGGGAATGCGTTGAAATTTGAAACATGAAGTACATAGTGATGAATGGTGGTTATGATGCAATGTCCACAATAAAGCAAAAAAATCAGTTTTTGTTTGTAACCATGGTTTACATCTATGCTTCAGAAATCATATGCCTTCCCGCTGTAAAACCCTGAAGCTGCGTTTAGCTGACACGCGGAATGCGGATTGCGGAACGCGGAAGCGGAAAATGCAATGCATTTTCGCATACAACATATCTTTCCGCCAGGGTTTCCGCGTCCCTATACCGCATTCCGCGTGTCAGCTAAACGCAGCCTGACGCGGCGATTTCTGAGCAGGAACTGGTGTTGGTGCAGTTTCTGTGTACATGTAGTTTACATCAAAAACCGCGATTGGTGAACAGAAAAAACTGGGTGTTTGTTCTATTTGGCCATTCAGTGTGCCATGCACCAATTTGTGTAGGCTCTAGGTTAGAGTGAAATTCAAAGAATACGGAGATATCATATGATACTGTTCAAAAAATTGCATGTGTCAAGCCATTATAGAAAATATCGTTTACGTGGTTACATGTTTCTGAATTGTTTATCATAAACAGATTGAATGTTGTGGATGTGCAAGCTGGGTATGTCTTTTACATGTTCACTTCCTTACTTGACTGATGGCAATTTTGTGGCAAGGCGTATGCCATTTATACGGTGCTACATCCAACTTTGATACTTTGATGCCAAGGTGTGCGCTGCAGAACTGCCAGTTGGTGCTGCTGCTTACTATGACTTCTGGTATACTGGGACGGCGCCGGTTGGTACATGTTTAAAGTGCAGGTTGCAAGTCAAATGTGTAGGAAATACTGTTGCCTGCAGATCAACCTGCAACCTGCATTGTATAACAACTGGGACAGCGCGTCATGGCACAGAATTTAAGGTTTAAGTTAATGAAAAAATGTGTTGCAGCGTGTCAATGACATAGGGAGGTTTAGAAATCAAACGATAAATGCAATATAAAATCTAGTTAAGGTTGGGGGCTACCTATAGCTGAGCTCATTCCCTAGTGGCAATCCACGGAACTGGCCTTTGTGCGACCAGTCATTCACATTCAGATTAAATCCGCTCACCCTGGTATACTGTTTTCGAAAACCAATCTTCAGTGTACGTGCCGACCCTAAATCTTTTGTGTCCACTGCGGGTATTGTTCAGCTCTGTCACTGGTGCTTTGGTCACAAGTGGCCGAACAGAGTTTACTCAAATGGCGCGAATTATGCAAATCTATAACAAAGAAGTAACTGGCGAGTGGTATGGAATTTTTCAAATTTGCAAAACAAGTTTTCTCATTTGTGGACGCATATATTTGAAAAATTTCTTTTGGATGTTATTGCCATATGTGCATTCTAGGGCAACACGATCGCCTTTTTTGAATAGTTGGTCGGGAATATGAAATATTTCAAAAACTGTAAATAGAGCCCTTTTTTGGCATTAATTAGTTTATACCAATTAAACGGAAAGTACTTTCGTAAAAAACGGATCGTTACGCCCTGCAGGCATCAGGCCTGTACCTTACAGACTATGTGGGAAACTGATGTGTCGCATCCCAAGTCTGCAAAATTGTTTGCGAACTCAAATTTTGACAACCTGTTATAACTTAATTAACTCCATCGTAATTAGTCAAAATGAACAATTCTTTCACAGAACGGGAGCCTAAAGGTTGTAGCTAAAACATTTCGTTAACATCAGTTTGTTACTTTTTGTCATGAATATGTTAGGACGCTTGTTTTCAAAGAGCGTCAATAAAGTCGGCATAGGTAGCCCCCAGCCTTAATGTGTACATTTGTACTATGAAAAATAACGCCGTAAAGTTTCCGTTTATCGTTTGATTTCTAAAACTCCCTAATTGATCAACGTCCCTAAACCAGTTTGTTTACAACTTGGACGTCGAGCTCCTTTAACATTCCAAATGTCCAATGTTTGTGACCACAAAATTGCCAACAGTGCAAGTAAATCATGGTTTCAATATCAATCTAATGGTGACGGAGAATCAAACCAACTCTGTGTGTTCTGAAGTCTGATGCTGTCATAAGTTTGGCTCTGTCTGTGCTGGTGTTCTAAATGATCCTGTTCAAATATCAAGTAAAGGAACAAATCACTGAGAAATGTATCACTAAGTGTTGTCTTTCTTTCACATTAGATGGTGCCCTAATACTTACTTCTAATAACGCAAAAGTCTTTTATATGCACATATCATATAACCAATGATACATGTATGTGCATATAAAAGGCATCTTATAATAAAATATCCAAAGTACAGCACAAAAAACGACACACAAAATGACAAGTATATTAAAGCGAATCGATAGCGGATTTTGTTTACATTTGGCTGGTGTTTGTAAACACAAAATTCAGCCAATCAGAATGCACGAAAATTTCTTTGTTGACATTCTGGAGAAGTTTGTTCACATTTTTTCCCGAAAATTCGTCCCCTTTCAAATTCTATTTCTAAATCAATTTTTTTCGATATCGACTCGCTTTAAGTAAAGTCGTCTCCGGATTTCGCCAATTTTCGACCCCAAGCGGGGTCTTCCTCACGCACTTTCTAGTAGAGATCCCAGAAATGAATTGCGAAATTCGGAGACGACTTTACTTATACTTATAAGAAGACGGAAAATTATAATACGTATGTCACTTCATGACAGCCCTAAAAAGTACTGACAAATTTGAATAGCATCATCACAAAAATCAAAGCCTGAAATTGGTGGATTGGGTTGAAAGTCAGAAGAATTTGAAACCATATCACAAGTATCACCACCATATCACCATTTCCATCTGTGTGGTTCTTGGTCGATTCATAATCACCCTTCAATCCTAGTTTAGCGGTCATGAGGTTCTGGTGCCATAATTCAAAGTCGCGGATACATTAGCTGTGGTTACATTACATAAATCCCCGTGCTTTCCCCGGGGATTTTGCGGTGACACCTATAAATCGCCGAGTCTAAATAGACCCGTGTCTGAAATCCCCGTGCTTATTACTAATAATATTAGCCCCAGCGAGCTCGAAGGGGCAACGCCGGGGCTATTTAGACACGGGGATTTTATGTAGTGTAACCGCGAAATCCCCGTGTTTATTTGTAGTTCCAAGCACCCGGCGACAGACGCGGGGACAGACGGCGAT
Source organism: Notospermus geniculatus (assembly GCA_002633025.1). Lineage (NCBI taxonomy): Eukaryota > Metazoa > Nemertea > Pilidiophora > Heteronemertea > Lineidae > Notospermus > Notospermus geniculatus. The sequence continues at coordinate 44,801 of NMRB01001735.1, read as the reverse complement.
GCAAATCGATGAGTCATGCGCATGCGTATCGGATATTTCATGCCTCCAGTAGCCACTCGATGACAGAGAGTTGCCTACATGCAGTGCCCCTATCGCCGGGATACGGAACTTATTACCAATCGCACTTTTAGTAGTGTAACCGCTCGCCGTGTCAACGCCGTGTTTTTTCTGGTTCGGAAAAACCCCGTGTCTCAAAAAGCACGGGGATTTTGGATAGGTGTAACCACGGCTATTATCATGATGATATTTGTGATGTAATTAGTGAATGGTAAATGGGATATGGTGCGGGTTTGCATGTTAAGACATTGATTACTGTTTTTCATTTTCGGAATCCCAGAACTTTTCTGCTTAGGTAACCTGTCTCAAAAAAATACATGTACCATCATATGATTTACTTTTTTGAGTTGTTGATTCGTGCGAGTTCTTTATCAAGTTAATATGATCTGTCACGTATATGGCTGGCGAGGTGGGACATTATTCATATTACCGTATATGACCATCATAAATTCATTTTATGACCATCATTAAATCGATTTAATGACCATCATAAAATCGACCAATCACAGACGCGGATTTAGTGCTGTCACATATTCATTTTATGACCATCATTAAATCGATTTTATGACCATCATAAAATCGACCAATCACAAACGCGGAATTAGTGCCAGCACATATTCATTTTATGCCCATCATTAAATCGATTTAATGACCATCATTAAATCGATTTAATGACCATCATAAAATCAGCCAATCACAGACAAGGAATTAGTGCTAGCACAGATTCCTATTTAATGACCACCATTTTATGATGGTCATTAAATCAATTTAATGACGGTCATAAAATGAATATGTGATAGCACTAATTCCGCGTCTGTGATTGGTCGATTTTATGATGGTCATTAAATTGATTTAATGACGGTCATAAAATGAATATGTGATAGCACTAATTCCGCGTCTGTGATTGGTCGATTTTATGACGGTCATTAAATCTATTTAATGATGGTCATAAAATGAATTTATCATGGTCATATAATATGAATAATGTCCCACCTCGCCTGCCATACACGTAAACTAAAGGACAGACTCAATCTCTGCATTGCATGACATGATATCTATAGTACGTTTGAGTCATCTGGAGCTCGATGGGCGGACCTTCGGTTGTCAGGCAGGCCTTGGTATTGTTGGTGAAGTCTGGCAATTGACATGCGTTTTATTGACAGGACACGTCCAGCCAATCCCATGCCTGTGCCTGTGTTCAAATTTCAAATCAAGGTCTAATTGTATGTTCAATTTCAAACCAAGGTTCAGCTGGTTAGAAAACAATGTGCGTTGGACCGTTTAGAGTAAACCCTAAGTTCATTGTGGTCTGGTTACTAAGGGTTTGATTGACATACGCCCATCGAGCTCCAGATGACTCAAACGTACTATAAGATATGTGAAATCCTATCTTCTTTCATGTTTTCATGAAATATATCTTTATTCATCAGATTGACAACATTCGAAGTTCTTTATGTAATTGGTAGAATAATGTACCAAAAAGATTTTAAGACGTTGCTACATGTACATGTACATTAAAAGTTATTAATAATGAAGTGTACTTTTTGCAGTCGGTCAAGTTTACATTCACACGGCAAATCAATGTTGGATTTGTAAGTACGGTAATGACGATTTCGATGTTCTTACGCAATATACTCTCTATTTTTCTTCAGGCACTAACAAGATTTTTAGCCACCCAATGCTCAACTATTGATCGACTTCTGCTGTGTTATGGTTTGATACAAAAGAAATCGACATGATACCTTACGCTAAGCGCAATAATAATCAATCATTTACCTCCTCTTCATTTCCACAAGGCCACTTTTCCGCTCCGTGGGAGCCCTATTTTGATAAAAGCATGCACGCACTTCATACATATTGCTGTCATCTTCATTCTGGTTGTCAATGGCAGCCATATTGTACATTACATTACCTAGTCGGTTCATTGTTATGGCGTGTATGAGGAGGGCTGGGTGGGGCAGTACATGGACAGTTTGCTGTACATGTAAGTGAAATTGCAGTGCTTATGAATAAAAAAGTAAACGCTTTCACTTCCTTTTTATTGGACAAATCCATTTGACGCCACTCTATTACAAAATTGAAGTAAAAGGATTTACTAGACTTCGGTCAGCAGTATCCAATGGGTCATATCATGTACATGTATATGTACAAATGTGGACGCCGGACATGCCGGAGCACTTAGAGAAAACAAAACATGAAATCTGCCAAAGGGATCTCTTGCTGAACAGAGTACCGTACATAAATCCAGTGGGATATCAAAAGGAGGCGCTGCCCATCAACCAGGCGAAATCACAAGAGTGAATGCTCTGAGCGTCGTCGTTCCTCCGAACCTCATTGGGGGTTGAAGCCGAAGCCGTTCACTTGCCAGTTGACACAGTGTGTGTATGGCTACGGTTACATAGAGGTATACGGAACACGGACACGCCGGTTAACAAGGCTTCCCACAAAGGGTTTGCGACCGTAACGCCATAGGTTTCGCAAATCTGACGAAAAACGAAGTACATGTACGAAATACGAAGCTGAGTTCCTTTCCATGACGTAGGCTAATGTATTTCAGGAGATGGTCGGTACCACAAATATCGCCTGCTGCAAGAGTCTGTTTTAGAGTATGACGTTAGGCCGATAGAGTTACGGTGAAGTTTATCTTTTGTTTGAAAACACTTTGAAATTTATCTTTTGTTTCCAGTTTGTAGGTTCGAAGTGGAAATTTTAAAATTCAAGAAGAATTAGAATTAGATGCATAAGATGTACCATAACTCTCTCGGTCTTTAATGATATGCTACGCTGATACAGTTGTGTTACCAACAACCATCTCCAGAAATACATTTCGTCATCGAAATGAAGTCCAATTTTGTACTTCGTATATTTCGTGTTTCGTCAGAACCGGCGTGTCCAGCCGCGCTTGTCGGCAAAAAAACGGCAACAAAGTTGAAGCGGGCCAATACAATGTAAAATTATCCTGATTGGTGCTCAGTCAACCATGAATGGCTGCGTGCAATTTTGCACTTTTCATTTTACACCCATTTCAATTATTCACTCTTATAGTCCCACCAGCGCTGCAGTTATTCAGAAGTACCTTCGCAGAAAACTAAAGTGAGATATATTTATTTTCAGCATGTTAAGGCTGTACATATGCTATATTCATGAATGTGCATGCCCTAGTGTTATGATATTTCTGTATTCTTTGAATTTGTCGTCAGGAATTCTTTTTGAGTAAACCGACATTAGCTGGGTTAAATCAATTGGGAATGCGTTGAAATTTGAAACATGAAGTAGTGATGAATGGTGGTTATGATGCAATGTCCACAATAAAGCAAAAAAGTCGGTTTTTGTTTGTAACCATGGTTTACATCTATGCTTCAGAAATCATATGCCTTCCCGCTGTAAAACCCTGAAGCTACGTTTAGCTGACACGCGGAATGCGGATTGCGGAACGCGGAAGCGGAAAATGCAATGCATTTTCGCATACAACATATCTTTCCGCCAGGGTTTCCACGTCCCTATACCGCATTCCGCGTGTCAGCTAAACGCAGCCTGACGCGGCGATTTCTGAGCAGGAACTGGTGTTGGTGCAGTTTCTGTGTACATGTAGTTTACATCAAAAACCGCGATTGGTGAACAGACAAAAACTGGGTGTTTGTTCTATTTGGCCATTCAGTGTGCCATGCACCAATTTGTGTAGGCTCTAGGTTAGAGTGAAATTCAAAGAATACGGAGATTTCATATGATTACTGTTCCAAAAATTGCATGTGTCAAGCCGTTATAGGAAAGATCTTTTACATGTGTACATGTTTCTAAATTGTTTATCATAAACAGATTGAATGTTGTGGATGTGCAAGCTGGGTATGTCTTTTACATGTTCACTTCCTTCCTTGACTGATGGCAATTTTGTGGCAAGGCGCATGCCATTTAAATACGATGCTACATCCAACTTTGATGCTCACTTGATGCCAAGGTGTGCGCTGCAGACTTGCCAGTTAGTGCTGCTGCTTCTGTGACTTCTGGTATACTGGGACGGCGCCGGTTGGTACATGTTTAAAGTGCAGGTTGCAAGTCAAATGTCTAGGAAATACTGTTGCCTGCAGATCAACCTGCAACCTGCATTGTATAACAACAGGGACAGCGCGTCATGACACAGAATTTAAGGTTTAAGTTAATGAAAAAAATGTGTTGCAGCGTATCAATGACATAGGGAAGTTTAGAAATCAAGCGATAAATGCAATATAAAATCTGGTTAATGTGTACTATGAAAAATAACGCCGTAAAGTTGCCCTTTATCGTTTGATTTCTAAAACTCCCTATTGATCAGCGTCCCAGTTTACTCTTTGTCATAACTTCAAAGTACACCTGGCACTGAAATGGTTAAAAACCTTGGTAGCAGCTGATCACACCAAAAGAAATAATCAGTCGAGGAATTTTCCCTCTCTTTGAATGAACTGCACTGTCCAAGTCACACATATTTGCCATTACAATCCAGAAAGTTAGGTATTTATTTTCTTGACATACGTGTAAAAGTAGCTGTCTGAGGCCGTACCATTCCAAATGTCCAATGTTTGTGACCACAAAATTGCCAACAGAGCAAGTACATGTAAATCATGGTTTCAATATCAATCTAATGGTGACGGAGAATCAAATCAACTCTGTGTGTTCTGAAGTGAAGATGCAGTCATAAGTGTGGCTCTGTCTGTGCTGGTGTTCTAGATGATCCTGTTCAAATATCAAGTTAAGGAACAAATCACTGAGAAATGTATCACTAAGTGTTGTCTTTCTTTCACATGGTGCCCTAATACTAACTTCTAAAACACCAAAGTCTTTTATATGCACATATCATATAACCAAAATGATACATGTATGTGCATATAAAAGGCACCTTATAATAAGAAGATATCCAAAGTACAGCACAAAAAACGACACACAAAATGACAAGAAAAGTAAAGTCGTCTCCGAATTTCGCCAATTTTCGACCCCAACCGGGGTCTTCCTCACGCACTTTCTAGTAGAGATCCCAAAAGTGAATTGCGAAATTCGGAGACGACTTTACTTATACTTATAAGAAGACGGAAAAATTATAATATGTCACTTCATGACACCCTAAAAAAGTACTGACAATTTTGAATAGCATCATCACAAAAATCAAAGCCTGAAATTGATGGATTGGGTTGAAAGTCAGAAGAATTTGAAACCATATCACAAGTATCACCACCATATCACCACTTCCATCTGTGTGGTTCTTGGTCGATTCATAATCACCCTTCAATCCTAGTCTAGCGGTCGTGAGGTTCTGGTGCCATAATTATTAGTCGAGGAGACATTATCATGATATTTGTGATGTAATTAGTGAATGGTAATTGGCATATGGTGCGGGTTTGCATGTTAAGACATTGATAACTATTTTTCATTTTCGGAATCCTAGTACTTTTCTGCTTAGGTAACCTGTCTCAAAAAAATACATGTACCATCATATGCTTACTTTTTTGAGTTGTTGATTCGTGCGAGTTCTTTATCAAGTTAATATGATCTGTCACGTAAACTAAAAGACAGACTCAATCTCTGCATTGCATGACATGCTATCTAGGATATGTGAAATCATATCTTTTTTCATATTTTCATGAAATATACATGTATCTTTATGCGTCAGATTGACAACATTCGAAGTTCTTTATGTAATTGGCACAAAATGTACCAAAAATGATCTTAAGATGTTGCTAAATGTACATGTACATTACAAGTTATTAATAATGAAGTGTACTTTTTGCAGTCGGTCAAGTTTACATTCACACGGCAAGTCAATGTTGGATTTGTAAGTACGGTAATGACGATTTCGATGTTCTTACGCAATATACTCTCTATTTTTCTTCAGGCACTAACAAGATTATTCTTCTGACATTCTTAATGATTGGCCCCTTTGTCTTTATCTAATGACTTTTTCTTGAACTACCCACTTTCAACTAACATTCTCTTTATTCCTTTCTGCCAGTGCAATGTGTAATTCTGACCCGCTGGCAAAATGAGTCGCATGTCGCTCAGAAGATGAGCCTCAACGAACTAAGATGACACCAGGAGAGAATGGAAGAAATAGATCGTTTCAGATTTCACAATAGGCAGACAATACTGAAAGTGACAAACATTTGGTCTCAGCCTGCCAAGCTGAGAGCGAAATGCGTATGCTTTTGCCAGAGCGGGTCACAATTTTGTTTGCAGTATGTTAACTCATCTGTACCCAGAGTTAACGAGACGGCATCCTGTGTCAAAGTTTTGTCGAATCGTTTGGTATTGGTTGTAATGTAAAATTTTTGAAGGAAGTTTATTCCTACCAGTCATCTGAAGAATGTCTCTTCAAATTCTTTCCAATTCAATTTTAATGTTAAGGCTTCTCGATATTTTCAACAGAAGATTCCGTCTGCCCAAACCTTGCGGCAGATGAGCTAACGTTTATTCTTTTGCTGGGACAACTTTTGAGAATAATACATCATGTACAAAGCTCATATGTTGAAATCTAGTCGGAGTATTTGTGAAATCGATTGTAATAAGATTTCAACTTGATACATTTAATTTTCTCCGAGTACTAACTCCCTATTTCTGCATGATCATGATCATCAGTGCTTCGGCAACATCCTGTGTGCATTGCATTGGCACGCACCATGCATCTTTTTTCTGGGGAGAAATGGAAGCTAATACCTTTCCTTTCTCAATTCCACATATTTCATAATACACCTGGTGCTCTTTTTTCACTACACCTATCATGAGACCTTCAAGAACAATTACCTTTACTTCTTGCACCCCAGCCCTGAATCAATGCATCTAGGTAGCCCGTGTGGGTACAGCACATTTCAGCCTGATCAAGCTTCAAATATGGCCGCCAGTTGGCCATCTTGAAAAATGGACAGATGTCATATCATGAACAACTAGAATGTTGTAACTGTTGTGAATTGTATCTGGATGCCCTCTACATGTATGTCATGTATGTGTGTGCCAAAGGGGCTGTTCACTTAAGGATCAATTTTACAAAATCCCAAGAACCACATTTTTGGCCTATTGGCCTGAGTACACTCTCCAGTAGAGGCTTGTGCAGTCAGACGTGAGGGGAGTATGACATAAGCAAGAAAGAGGCCAGGGCAATGGAATTCTTAGATTTATATTGTACAATTGAGCCTTAAGTGAACGGCCCCTTTTGACCCTGGAACATCTGATACATTTACACCAAGGTGAGCACATGGGTCCTGGACCATTGCATTTGCCTGGATATGTGAATTAATTATTTTTGAGGTTTCCATGAAGGGACATATTAAGTAAATGCCTCTGCTTTAGCTAATTGTGACCCATCATGGCCAAACCAGCGCATGTTGCCAGCTACATGTATTTTTCTGATAAATTAGCATACATGTATATGTAAGAGCATTGCATGCAAGATACAGAATAGCACAAAATTGACACACAAAATGATAATAAGCAAAAAGTCAATCTCCAATCTCTGGAGATTGACAAAGAGCATTGCATGTGTATTGAAAAATGCATGACTGATAAAACACATCTTCAGCCGCCAAATTGTCAGTTTTCAAGGCATTTGGATGTTCCACAATCTCAATTTTGACTTTTGACGTTATGTGGCTGGTTTTGTTGTGATGGGTCACAATTAATATATCTCGAGTGCGGATACGTCTGCACATGCTGATTTACGGATGCTCATAATTATGAGAGACAATCATTTCTCATTTTTGTGTTCTGACTTAGGCCTGTTCAGAGAGGTACCCCTATCAGTACCAACAGTTCATGCAATAGTCTCAGGTATGTTTTGCCAAAAATGTATAACACGAGGGAATGGATTTTATCATTCTGCGTTGTCCTTTGCAAAGTTGTTGGTGATGGGTACAAAACATAAGAGCTATACCCCAATGTTTTCTTTGTGCCGGTTACATTTTCAGTCACAAACAATATTTCAGTCCCGCGGTGATGGTCTCACTCATGATCTGTGACACATACCCTTTTTTCTTTGGCTTACAAACCATCGCTGATATTCTTCTACCTGATAACATGATCATACTTCGTTCAACTCATAAAGTTCATTGCCAATTCCACCAAGGGTATTTTTTCCATTCTTTCTTTCTAATAGTAGCCATAAATATGAACGAATTACATGCATCTAACATACAGTATACAGCCATTTCCACAGTCATTGGGCAGTATGCATAAAAATGCCGCATTTACTTCTAGCAAAAGCAAAAACTAAAAGCAGTTGGAATGTTTGAAGCCAAAAGTAAAAGTAAAAGCAGTTACAAGTAATTGCTTTTTCTATAGCAATTGCTTACTTTGGGTTTTATGCATACGGATAAAGTAATTGCTTCAATTCCAAGTAAGCATATTTGCTTTTTTGTGCACATGGACCAATTACTTTGCATTTCTCTAGTTACTATGTACACTCATGGAGAAAAGTAATCAGACATCAGTTATTTTTCTGATAAATTTGCGTACATGTAATTGTAAGAGCATTGCATGTGTATTGAAAAATTCATGACTGAAAAAACACATCTTTAGCCAACACATTGTCAGTTTTCAAGGAATGTGGATGTTCCACGATGACAGTTGTGACGTTTGACGTCATATGATGTTGGTTTTGTTGTGATGGGTCACAATTTATGTATCTCCAGTGCGGATACATCGTGCACATGCATATGACGGATGCTCATAATTATGAGAGACAATCATTTCTCATTTTTGTGTTCTGACTTAGGCCGGTTGACAGAGGTATCTCTATTAGTCTCAACAGTTCCTGCTGTGCTCTCAGGTATGTATTTATCTTTATCAGGGACAGGGATTTATCATTTTGCTTCATCCTTTGCAAAGTTATTGGTGATGGGGATAATACATAAAACCTGTCCCCCAATGTTTTCTTGGTACTGGTTTATACATGTTCGGTCACCCCATTTCAGATCACAAAGGTGATGGCCTTTGTGACATAATTCACCTCTATTTTTATTTGGGTCTGCAAGTATTGCGTGCTGATATTCATAATCATACTTCAACTCAAAACGTTCATTACCAATTCACACTTTACGATCGGCTGTTTTTACCATTCTTTCTTAAATACTAGTACTGACCATGGTTACATAGTATGAACGACTGAATTACATGCATCTAAGATACAGTTTCCCCAGTCATTGACTTTGTATTCTCTGGTTACTATGTGTACATGCATGTACAATCATTTACAGTGTGTTCATATTTGCCACTTATTTATTTAGGATCAGACTACTCTTCTGAAAATGGAAAATGTTCTCCCATGCAAAAAAGTGGTCCAATAGTTACATAAGTACAGTACTTTAACCCTTTCGAGACTAATCTCGCCGTCTGGCGAGTATGGCCTGTACCATACACCCTTGCACATTCAAACTGGCATAGAATCGTAACCAGTGGACCGATCCATGTTCTCTTTGCGTATTTTTTAATGCAAGACCCCCCCCTCTCAATACGCGATTTTGCTCTGCTTGAAGAAATCTGGCTAAAATTGCATTTTAACGTTTGTCCCGGGGCGTAGATCGACAGACTCCAAAGTGCAAATCTGACATGTTGTGAAAAAATGGCCATATCTCCGGAACGGAAGCAGCTACGACGACGCGACTGGCGCCAAAAGAAAGAGTAGAAAAAAGTTGCTTCATTTTGACAATTTTCAGACGCGTACAAGCAACGGTTATCGAGATATAGACGTTTAAAGATTGGGAACCTGACGACAAAGTAGGCAGAACGTGACTATTTCCTCACAACTTGCATCTTCGGCATGTTCGGCTCTGGCCTGTTTCGCTCACAGACATTTTGGAAGAAGCAAACCTCCATGAGATCGTGGCCCATTTACATGTACTGTACATGTAGTTGCCTCCAGAATGAGTGCTTTGTCGCCAGTTTTGGTTGCAATTTTAGGGAGCTAGGCGCGTTTTTGTAGAGAAATCACAGATTCATGTTACGAATTGTACACTTTCCAACATCGCCTATAGTCCCGAAAGGGTTAAAGTACATTGTAATTAGATTGGGTAACTTTGACTTAACTTACAATTTAATTGACCATGTTACAAATTTGTAACGTGGTATTAAATAATGATAATGATAATGATAATGATAATGATAATGATAATGATAATGATAATAATAATGATACATTTAGGCCTATGCATCCTTAACCCTTTGAAGTCCCCAGTTCATACTTCATAGTTCATCTATTTATTTTTAGTTCTTGGCACTAGCCCTCATTCCATTAACCACACTGTGCCCCTGTTGCAGAAAACCATACTTGTCAACCATGATACCTGTCCGTGCATTCATCATTATTTTTTTCATGTGAATATACTCTACAACCACCGGTGATATCTTGATCAATATGTGTTAATTAATAATATGATTGAATTCATACCGATGTCGCTGTCACTGCGTACAACCCCTTTACACAAAGATGAATGAACCCATAGTTGCCAACAAATCACATTTCTCATAAATAGAGTCTCCATGGCTGTACCTTAATAATGAAATGATTGAAAGTGTTGCCTCCTGGCCTTGGGGAATAAAGGAAATTTATTTATTTTATTTTATTTGAAATCATACTGCCTCATTAGCTACACCAGAGCTGCTCGCCATATCATCTCATACTATTCTTTATGTTGATTTTTATGGCATTTACACTGTAAACTCACCCATAGATCCCTCATTACATTTACATGCCTTAGAAGAGTGCTGCATCCCTGCACTTCTCCTGTGATTGGTAAAACCTAGTAAGTCACTTTTTTATGAAAATTGAGTTAGCCCCAAATTTGAACTTACTAGGTGTTATCCCTTCATTATTATGAAATAAAAATGCATAAAACCCGTCTCAGTAAGGTTCTTGTTGATGAAAACCGTAACCACTGAAATAACTTTGATCAAGAAAAACCACCCTAAGTCATTATGTAACCTGATTAAGCCATCAAACCAAATGAAATGTTATGCACTGGAAAGACCTTCCATTATGCCCAACTAAAAAGGCAACACGAAATTCCTTTTGTCTCCTGGAGCTTTAATCCTGTAGGAAAACGGTTTTCCTTGATTTTCTAAAAATTGTCTAAATGAGACTTACTAGGTTTTACCAGATCACAGGAGTCTTGCCCCCAACCAGTATCCCTGGGAACCCTACTTATCAAGGGGATCATGCCAAGTTGTTGTGATAGGAGCTGTCAGTCAGGTGACCAATAGGAGTCACTACGGTCCAAATCAATGCCTAGCGGCTGTCAGTCAGGTGACCAGTAGGAGTCACTACGGTTCAAATCAATGCCTAGCGGTTGATTGGTTGATTGAGCACCATTCGGGAGAACTTTCTTTCGTACTGGTGCGCTAGAACTTTGATGCCACCTTTTGGCAATAAGCGCGGCTGACTGCTCCCATTGCATTACATGTCGGTGACGCAAGACTGTCGTTGCGCAGCTACCGCCTGAGAAATATCAACAATGAAAACCATAACATCATCTTGATTAAACAAATGGGAGTGCCTCTCTCTCTATCTGTTTGTCTACCTGGTGTGAAATGTTGCATTAAGCTTGTGAAAGAACATAAAATTGTCAGCATGGTTGGTTGCTGGTTAATTAACAATTAACAATTGTTGATTATTACATTTGGGATTTCTTTCCTAGTTACCTCAATGATTTCCAAACAAATTTCTGTCATTGGCTGAGTTTCTTTATGGTCATCGTGATAGCAAAATAAAAATCAATGCTTGTAATCTACATGTATATCATAATGGACTCCTGTAGCTATTCTGTGATGTCTGATTCATGGGTAGATAATACTGTTGGATGCATAAATCTAATCGTCATAAAACATGATATAGATCCACTAATCCTGCAGAGAGTATTGATGGGGTACAGGTATTCCCCTCCCCCTTCTCCCTTCTGACAGCTTCACCGGATTTTTGAATCAAACAGAATGTACTCACAAAGTGCATTGACCGAGGGGAAGGATGCGGTAAAAAGGTAGAAACATGATTCAGTGATGGATTTTATTGTTTTGATTGATTGTTCTATTTTTGGAGAGCAAATTGGTTACTTATTGATTGAAATCATTTAATCCATTTTGATTCAATATTGAATTACATTTGATCGTTAAAATGCCCATTTCATCCCTTGCCTTGATATTTCGATTCATTGACTATCAGGGTCCCGGCCAGAGGGTACTTTGGGTACAAATATAGTACCCTAAAGAAATTTGAGGGAACGATATAGTACCCTGAAAAAATCACTTCAGTAATGTTTTTCTTAAATTTGTTACATTTCAAATGCAACTTTCATGCAGAAGGAAGACTAATTTTGCATTTTGGAGTGTAAAAAATCACTCTGGAGGCCATTATTAACAAAAAAACATTTTTGAAAAAAAATAATTTGAAATTTTTTTTCCCCCCCCCCCCCTCCTTACAGGTCGTACCCTGGAAAAAAAATCCAGCCATGTTAGCACCGGCAACAAGTACTTTTTGACATGTACTCCCATGCCTACATGTAGTAGAAGACCACATACTCACTTCGGATTACCTCATAAGTCTCTTTAAAGAGAGGGTCTTGTCAGTAAACTGGTAACACAAAGAATTAATTTTGTGGCCCGCTAAATTCACCATTTCAAAATTATTAAAGCCGCACTCTTTGAATTCAGTGCAGTCTCCTATCACTTTGAAAATACAGTAAAATTCAATACTGTGAGGCTTTAATATCGGAGGCTGGCCTAAATCTGCGGTTGACCGCGTGCTAAACGGTATATCCAAAGAGAGTGGAGTCATTGTGCACTAATGCATTTCTTATGGGATGTTCACGTATTCCATCGTTCGCCATAAACATGTTCACCAAAATAGTAGTTAGATCACAGAGACCTGAATTTGCCACTGGGATAAAGCTCTTCCAACATATCATATCAATACAGCATTAGTGTCAGGACTTCGATTCGAAGATATCAGCATCTTGCTATGTGGTCACAATGCCGACCATCACCAACAGGAGAAGCTGGACCCGTCAATGCCAAACCGCTGTGACCTTACATTTGTACAACTGCGATTTTGTTGCAGGTATATCAAAGATGGCATGATCCAAGTGTAATTAGACATTTTGGTTGCACGACCAATTCACTTTTTAAAAAAAGTATTTCAAGTGGTACTGATCAAAACTATAATTACTAATTACTTCCTGCTAATTTGATTACAGGTGTCAAAAGTTTTGGGACCTTAAGCCAGATTTAGAGCATCACCATATTTCGTCACTCAACTTGATAGTCAATGATGCGAATGGATGCAAGTCCTTAGAGCATCTTGAATGTTTGCTGAATTTTGAAAACTGAATGAGTCTTCTGCCCATTTTGGTTTCTTATCATTTCTGATTGCTGTGTGATTCAGGAATTCTATTGCTCAAGTTGATATTGATGGCATCAGAAGAGGCAGCAGGATTACTGCCATAACCGAGGAAGGTGATGAGGACAGGTATAAGAGTAGCCAAATAGGGTCACAGGATAGACATGATAGACATCTTAGTCACCCAGATGCATTTGCTTATCAAACATGTCAAAGCAGTCTAACAATCACTCAGATTCTGCATTTAGTTCACTTTTAGTTGCTGTGTGCACAGTTTGTACCACTGTTTGATAGTTCTGTAGAAAACCTGAAATCAATTGACGATCATTTGAGCAGATAAGGTTTCATTGAAATGTTCCCCTGGGCGTGGGGTATGGGTGTGGTTGTCAAGGTCTTTCATTTGTCAAATGCTGCATATAGGAATAACACTTGTGTCAAATGTAAAGCCTGAAAGAAAAGATGACGCCAGTTTGAATATATGGATATAATGCCCTCTTCTGGTTATCGGCAGTAATTAGGGAAGTTAACAAATCAAACGACAAACATACGTAAACGTTACGACAGTGCAATATAAAATCTGGTGAATGAGTAGCACGAAAAATAACATTGGCGTAAAGTTCACATTTATGGTTTGATTTCTTAACCTCCCTAATAGTAAGATTCTGACCCTTTATTTAGATATCTACCTCATTTTCAATTTGTCGTCCATCTGATATTTTGGTTAATGATGGATGATGGTGGCATTTAGCAGAGTGCTTACCAACAAAATCGACTCAGCATATGCAACTGAAAAAATGTGGATTAGGATTCAACGTGGAATGTCAACTGCCGATCATAGTAACCAGTCAAAAATGTCTGTCATTTTAAAGGGCCGGTGTAAGGTTTTTCAGAGTTCCTAATCTGTGAGTGTTCCCTTCCTCTGTATGACGGAATTGCTGCGACTTGACAATAGGGGACACACAGAGAAACGTGTGTCGATCTATCTGCCTGTGTTTCCAAAACAATAAGGGACACACTGACACACACAGAGAAACACTGGCAGATGTAACACCGGCCCACTCGGATTCCTTCCCTGATTTTCCACCTTGAGCATGTAGGCAACTCATGACCTTAAAGGAGCACAGTATTGGCTCTCAAATGCGTTATTTGACTGCCGACGTAGAGGGAACCACCTAGCGGCAGTAACACAAACTACAAAAATGCATTACAAAATGAACGTAGTGAATCGGGTCAATTCGCCGACAACGTAGTTAGTCCCTGAGTTGGAGAGTGGCGCGGTGGCGCCGGCTGTCGAGAAAAAACTGGCAATACCGTGGGCCTTAAATAGAATTTCTATAATGTCAGGATTAAAAGGGACGCATGAGACAATAAATTTTGCCTTTCTGTAGACTCTGCTTCCAGAACGGTTGCAGTAGCCAAGAGATTAGACCATCGTTAGCTTTGTATCATCACAGGTACTGGTATTCACAAGGTTGTGGGATTAGACTATGGACTATAGTTGCACCACGTGCGTTGTTGAAGTTATTTGTGCACCAAAGGCCTTCATTGCTGAGGCGTGAACGCAGTGTGCCCATTCTCTGTATGATATGAGACTGGTCAATCGTGCAGGAACATCCAGAGCATCCCGGTGTAAACCAGGAACTTCATGGCATTTTTGCAAAAGTTTGTGTGGAAAAACTTCGGTTATTTCATCATATTATCTGACCTCAAAAATATCGATTTCCATATAGGGCCGATTTAATAGACGTTTGCTAAGCTAACCATCGGTTCCACCAAAAATAGGTAGGCATGCGAAAAGTGTACAAGTAAATTTTCACCAAAAAGCCCTGTTTGGATGGATAGTAAGCGCTATACAGAGCTTAGAAAAAGGGGGCTTTTGGGTGAAAAATTTAGTTGTGCATTTTTCGCACGCCTACAGTATCTATTTTTGGTGGAACCAATGGTTAGCTGTTAGCAAACGTCTATTAAATCGGCCCATTGTGATACAAGTACATGCTTATAAGGGCAAGCAAAAAAATGTTTAGTTTATCGTCCGAGTGGTTCTTGAAAGTAGGCAAGGGGGGGGGCACTTTTTATTTTTATTTTTTATTTTACTTTGGTTCGAAGATATTACAAAATCTGTTCCTCCTGAACATGTTATGTCACCAAAAGGTTCACAGTCCACTTACATTTTGTAAATGGTTATTGAAAACGCTGAAAATGCATGAAGAGCATGCATTAGAAACTGTTGTTTACAGATCTACCGCTTGGCGGCGCTGTGATACGCGGCTCGGCGCGAAATTCACACTGATAAAAAATAAAAAGAAATTTTGCACGGCGCTGAAAATTGGCGCGGGCGGAGGACGATAAACTAAAGATTTTTTTTGCTTGCCCTAATGATATTGGTTTGTTATTGGCTGCATTCCCCCCATTGTTTACCTCGATCTCACTGCCATGACCAGATGTTCCAAAAATGACAGTAAAGCTAATTCATGGTCTTATTCAAAGATTTGATTTAAAGTACAATGTACATTGTCGTCCTCTCTCTGCAATCTACTGCATCACTTCTGACAATACACACAATTAGTTCTATGTGATTTATGTCACAATACAAGTGACTACGAGGGAGTGGTCAGAAAACGAGGAAAATACTGTTTCCCAGATTTATCATTTTTGTAGCCTACATGTACTTCAAAACATGCATGCAGTAGGCCCTATATTTTTGAATTATTGTTGCTGCATCTAACTACCAACTGTTTCTGGTTTTAGGGGAGATGGAGTTTCAACTATGGGGTCATCGAGATCACTACAAAAGGACAGTGAAAATCATGCATTTGCAAGAGCCAGGTAGGTGAAATTTTCAAATGCCATCCTATAAGTATGTAGATTATCAGGAAGCTTCTAAATTCTTAAGTATCCAGTTTATGATTTTTTTGTACTAAATCATTCAACAAACCAAGTTCTGTTTGGTCTTTTTATCGTATCAGTGACCTAATTATGATCAATTCCTACATCTATTGCTTCCAAATTGCTACATACGTATGTCACAACAATGGTGTACTATAAATGAATTAAATGACGTTTTTCTATGGGCGCAGCAACTTGTGGTCATATTAAACGTGTATTTTCGGAATATAATTGACATACACATTGCAATAATATTTTCTAGATGTTTCATGCGTTTTCATGCACTGTAGGGAATAAAGTGTGATACCTACCGGTTGTTGACTTATCTCGACTTTTCACCATTCTCGGCTGATGGTGACATTAGGTGCTGCCCTCAGACAGACTGAAATGACAGATTCATAAAATTGTCAAATACATGTGTCAAAACATTTGCTTCAGATTTATGCCATACTCAATCATTGGTGCTTTTCTTGGGATTTGCAGTGTAAAATCACCACCACCTTATTTTGTAAATTCCTTCGTAGGATCACGTTTGCTAACATTTGCCTCTTTGCTTCCATAGTGATCTTGTGATCCACACTCGGCCGAAACAATTTCTTAGGTAATTTATCCGTAACCTCATCATAATAAAGCAGTAACTCTACATAAACTTTGTTCTCTGGACCTAGAAAAATGTTTTTTTTCCACTTTTCCCCCAAAATGAATAGCATTTGGGCTACCAAATGGCTCAGCACTGAAAGGGTTAAGAGTGTCGACTTGCACTGTACCTTGTGAATTGAGCGGTTCGAACAACACGTAAAGTGTAGTAAATAGTGCAACACTACGAATATCAAAGTGTTGAATTGAAGGAGAATTAAGTAGTTATCTCGCCTTACAAGCTGTAAAATTCAAAACGCTCCTCCAAAATTCTGAATGTTGCAAAAGATGTAACACTTTTGATCACAGAAAGTGTTTGATAACAACACCCCACAGGGCCTACACAGAAAAAAAATCAACTCGAGTGGAGACTCAGAGTCTCACTTTAGGGACAAAATGGTTCGAAACACTTTTTGACTCAAAATGAAACAGATAAAAATATTTCGGCGCGAGATAATGACATCTCGGCCTAAAATATTTTCTCTCAGATCGAGACTGTCAGTATCTCAACCCGAAATATTTTCTCTCGGAACGAGGTGTCATTGTCTCGGGCCGAAATATTTTCTGTTTCTTTTTGAGTCAAAAAGTATTTCGAACCATTTTGTCCCTAAAGTGAGACTTTGAGTCTCCACTCGAGTTGATTTTTTTCTGTGTATTTCTTTTACATACGTGTAATCATGATGGATGAAGGAGGATTTGAAAAGTAAAAAACTATTAATTAATGTGTTTTGAAAATCTTACAACTCACGAATACAAAGTGTACATCTTATTGGACTCGACTTTCTAAGGCTGTTTGGGATGTCTTTGAGTCTCTGTGTGAACATGGTGAAGCAAGTAAGGTCAGGAATACGCATATAATAGCCTGGCCTCAGCGGACAAAATGAGCTAGCGTGCTATCTGGGTGTTTTATTTGCTCAGATGTCATTGTAATTGTGCTCACTCTTCTTGCTTTCTGCGGGAAACCAAGATTCCGAATACCACATTCCAAGCAGTCTTTTTAGCACGAAAAAATAAAATGGCCTCCAACTAAAAACAAGGGATTGCGTTATCGTAATGATGAAACTGAGGGAATGTTTGTCATGTTGCATTGGTTGTTCATTCTAGCTTTGCTGTTATCCTTGCGGGAGTCTTCCTAGTCGAGATGATGACGGAAACTACACTGGGGTCAAGTCAATTATATCTCCATGATTCCCTGACTGGTGCCTGCATTGAAGTCTGGTTTGTAGTGTCTGCATGGTATTAGTCTGCAGAGTTCCTTCTGTGACATGAACCATTGTTATGAAGTCAGCCATGCCAGAGTTTGATTCCCGGAGACGGTCTCCTGCAAGTCTGAATGAGGGCCACTTAAACGACCACGGTATGCGATCTCAGGTATTTTGACTGCCGACGTAGGGGGGAGCCATGTAGCGGCAGTAATACAAACTACAAAAAAAACATTACAAAATGTACTCGCCGACAACGAGGTTAGTCCCTGGTTGGAGAGTGCCCAAACCCAGGGACCAACTACGGCGATGGTGGCGCAGGCTGTCGAGAAAAATTGGCAATACCGTGGTCCTTTAATGTATTTTAAACAGAGAATTACTTCGGGGATGTTTTTAAACAGAGAATTACTTCGGGGATGTTTTTCATGCAACCAAATAGCAACAAAACTTGAGAACGTTTTAAACACTTTTACCGCCAAAGACAGAGATTTCCGTTTCTTCAAAATAATTGTTTGCCAATCAAAGACGGACCTCTCCGTCTTTCAGTTATTGCTGAATGGAAGTATAGATGGCAGTCCCATGAATAACTCATGAAAATACGTTTCGCTGAATGTCTTTCGCAGCAGCAGAAACAGAAAACTTCCTGTTTATGTTGATGGCAGTGCCGTGAATAACTGGTGAAAATAGTAAGTCTCGTTCAATGCATTATGCGGAAACAGAAGATTTCCTCTTTGTTCAATGCTCTGGAAGTACATGTAGGTGAAATTCTAAAATATGGTTGGCGGTGGGATGGAAAATCTTGAAACAAGTCTGGTGAGTAACAGTATAATAGATATACAGTGCAACCTGTCTATTAAGGACCCCTTTGGACTGACAGATGCTCTCCTGAATTGAGAGGTGTCCTTACTGAGGTCAAAATGGATAGAACTTAACAATTCGGAACTGAATTTTGGTGTATGTAGGCTTTGAGAGATCGCAGTATCATCAAGGAAACAGTTTGTTTAACAAAACAACAAATCATTTATTTTTCCGCGGCATTCTACATCCGGGTAACTCCCCGGTCTCACTTTACAGTTACACAGCAGGGGCCGTTTGCATAAAACATCGTAAGTGTAAAATTTCCTTTAAACTATTGTTCCAAACAAAAGATGAGGGAAATGTTTCACTTAAAGGAGTTAGACGCCGAAGTTGTAAACACTCACTCACTGGTTCTCTATCCACGGACGCCTGCGGTGCTGCCACCTATTGTCGGTGATATGTACTGACGTGAATATCGTGAGTGAGTTGCATCGGACCGGGAACCAGTCTAGCGATCACGGGTGCTGCCACCTGCACGAAGGAATAAAACTAGTTTGCCGACTATATTTGTAAACAAACCAGCTTGTTTAAGATGTTTTATGCATAGATCTACACCCAGTCTCACTAAGGAGTTGGATGGGTACATATGCATCAAAGATAAGCTTTTTTCGTACCCTGGTAGCTGATACAATGAAGAGAATGATATTTCTCTTTAACATGTTTAAGGTCAGCTGGGTTCATTCTCAAAGCTAGCTAATTGGCGCTGGAGCTAGCCGAATAGATGTGGTTCAATAAGCCAATAGGTTCCTTCTAATCGATTTTATTTGCTATCAATGCATGAATCATGCGATGCTTCTAATGAGTTGTTTGAATGTGGACATTAGGTAGAATAGAATCAATTATCTCAGTATGGTTAGATAAAAGGAGACGGCTGGTTAAGAAAATGTCAATAGCCAGCAGACTCTCCTGCTGTCAACAAGGTTATTTTATGTAGAAGGAACAATAATAGCGATTAGCAATATTGTATTTTTGCATCAGGCATATCTTTATGTCAACATCTCTGTGGCTAATAAACTGGGTAATTTTGAAAAGCAGCTGAACAATTAGCAACCAATGTTACCTGAAGCAATTTGGCGGTTACTAGGTTAGTAAGGCCAACACTGCCACAAGCCACTTTCATCTCGGCAAAGCTGAAATCAAAACAAAATGTAGCACGCTGTAGCACACCATGTTTCTATCTGTTGGTAATACATTTATGGGGTGTAAATCCCACCGTTGAAAAGATAGCGGGTCCCATTCTCTTGTACAGCGCTCAGTTATTGGGTCCAACATGTCCAATGATAAAGTCAGTGTACTGAACTTCAAAGTCAATTTTTCGGCATCTTCCAAAAAAATATCAACGGCCACCCACCCTAGTGCGACTCAGGGGTCCCCTGAACACATTACCAGGGGGTGCTTTTTACAGCAGCTGGTCCCCCATTTTCCCCCAAATGGGGTTTTGACCCCGAGGTAACTGGAACACCATTGGGGAGCACTACCTTGGGTCAAACTACAAACTCCACGCGAAAATCGCGTAAATTGATTCTGGAGCGTTTCCGTGCGCGGAAACGCTCGAAAGCATTGTTATTTTCCGCGCCGTGATCAAGTTACAGCCTGTGCTGGGTGTATGTTGCCAAGGTTTTCTATTTGATAATGCCATACCATGGTCATTGAACTTAATAAAAAATATTGATCATTGATAATAGAGTTTTTGTCAAGGAAACTAACGTCATGGTGACAAATGTTTAATGGTCTTCATAAAATTCACGAGCACGGATGGGGACCAGCGTGAATAATACAAATGTAGTCATTTCACATGGACATTACCGTCAATCAAAATTTTTGGCCAATGCCATGTCATCACAGAAGCTAAATTGGCTGAGGCGAGAATACTGTAGTACCGTATACATAAAGCCTAGTTCATACTTCGACGCACGACCATCGCCGGCGACTGTTCGAGGTACCTCCCAGTTGCTCCGAGTTCCTCGCAATCGCTGAAATGTCGACCTGCGAGTGGTGGTTTTCCCCTGGTTCAACCTGCAGAGTTGGCAGGTCATTGTCAATGTCAGCTGAGCGCCAGGCCCATGGGCCTCTTGTTTGATCTGCGACGGATCCGTCGAGTTGCTCCAAGACGTAATGTCGACCTGTAAGCCCCTTTAGAAGACAATTATAGCAAGCAAATACCGACAATCGGAAATGTTGATGGGATTATCAACACCACTTATCCAGTGGTTCAGAAACATCGACCAGTTTGCTGTGAGTGATGTGAATGGTGACACGTTGTGCTCACAGCAATTTAGCATGTTTGGCTAATGACACTTTAATGATTAGCCATTTTGAAATTGATTTTGGTAAAAGGTTGGCGTGTTGTGTGTTTCCTGAAGTGATATCAGTCTCCTGAACAGCATGTTTAAAGCCTGCCTAATGGCACACAAGGATTCACCCTTTTGCCGCCGATGCCCCCACCCACGGCACCACGACATAATCCAACAATGTTGCCGCCCGTACGGCGGTATTGGTTATCAAATTTACTAAAAGGCAGAAGTGTTTGCTGATAAGCTCTGCTCTCGCAAGATGCGAAGTAGACCGGTACCCGGTCCTAACTATTTTACATCGGACTTTTGCATATGTTAGGACCGGGCGTGCCTATCGCGTTCGTGAATCTGATTGGCCGATGCTGGCGCAGGTGATAAGTATAGGAACTATTATGTTGATGCCTTTTCTATTTTTAACCCCTTCGTGATTGGTTCATTTCCTGGGTGAAGTGGAGGTCACCTTCTATCCGCATTCCGGTGTAAAGTTTTTCAGTGAGGCCCGTGTGCCAGTGTGACATTACAATAGATTGACGGAATAAGCCGCGACTTGACAATGGGCGACACACAGAGAAACACCGATTCCGTTTCCCAGTGTGTTCCGAACAATGGAAATCACACAGAAAAACTCCACACTGAAAAACGTTACACCTGTCCGTCTGCCGTATTGAGAATTAAATAAATTTAAATAATTTAGATAAAATTGCCAAATGACGTCACTGGCAGAATTCCTCCAAAAATGTCGGCCAATACTGGCCGCCTACCAAACAACCTGCAGCGCGCAGGTTGGTAGGATCAGGTACTAAGTGTAGATGCGAAGCATACATGATGGCGGTTTTCCGGCATAGATGCCTGCCCTTATTTCAAGAAACTTGACGAGTTTTCTTGAAATTTAAATTCAGCAGGGAAAGCGTTGAGCTGACGTCCCCTTTCCGGAATCCTGGACCGTCCCTGCAACCTAATACAACGTAGGCTATAGCACTTTCTCCTTTTACCTGTCACAGGGCTTTCATTAAGCCTGCGTATGGCGTATATTACGCATGTAATCTACACAAATGACGCAAATATAAATAACTCTGAAGTCTCAAAAACGCAGGTAAATTTGATGATACGCTGATAGAGGAAGTGTTGAAGTCCCATCTGTATACTCAGTCTCCATTACGCCAGTAGGACCCCGGCTGACGCAGGTATCAAGATATTGAAAGTCGTGCGTGGCCAAATTTTCTTCAACACGCCGAATCCTTGCTAGAGCGGAGGTGAAAATAGAACTGGGGATTCCCTTCGCCCATGGCAACCACACACTCCTGACTCGAGCGCTGCACCGGTAGCAACAAACGAAGGGACGATTTGACCCCAGTAAAATACATATATAACAAGAAGTCATGACCCCGAAAAAGAATTGCTGGAATTCTAAAGACCCCACCATCTTCCCACTTTGACTTCCATAAAAAAATTGTGGAAGTCATGACCCAGGTAGGGAAAAAGTTAATGAAAGCCCTGGCCTGTGTCATTTTGTCCTTACCATCATTAGTGGAGAAGTTTGGAATAAATTTTCAGTAACTGCCATCCAGCTGAGAATTATGACTGATAAGCCAAGGTTCTGTTCTTAATGTCCGAAAAAAAATACAACTTTGATCCCAATTATATGACATAAAAGTCGGTGTGGTACAATGAATATTGGCAGTTTAATATTACAGTAATGATATTGATGTTGCCCAGGGTTACTGTCACGGTACAACAACAATCATGTTAACAATTTCTGTCGTGTTGACATGGATAATGATACCGGCCAATTAACCACTTCAGCGCCGTGCGGTGCCCAGTATTATATACCGGGATGGGTCGTTATGACATCAAATGCCAGTAAAAATTATGTCATGAAGTAAAGGCATCAAAACATAGAGGAAAATGTGAACAGAAATGTCATGTTGTGATAATAGGGCCGTTTAGACGACAGGCAAAATCCACATGCGATCCGATCGAATCCGATTGTGGTTCAAAACTCTTGCGTGTAAACGCTACCCAATGCGGTCCAATGTGGATTTAAAATGGTCCCGAATCCACATTGGACCGCATTTAACGACATACGACCACATTCAAATCTCGTCTAAACGCAAGACCCGATGCAGGTCGATCAAATCCAATCGGATTGAATCTGAATGTGCTTTCTTAGCTTATCGTCTAAACGGCCCTATAATGACGTTATCCCACTTCACCACCTGTCAGCGCGATACATGACCGGCGACACTGATAGCCAAGTGGTTATCACGTCCGCTTAAGCCCCAGGTCACATATCCACTCCGGGGCCCGTACGGCGAGTAACAGACATTTTGGCCAATTTCTACGGTGCCCAGTTTGATCCAGTCTAATTTCCGCTTATCCATTGAGGCGATTTCGGCATAATTCATCTTAAGGCGGGGGGCTACCTATAGCTGAGCTCATTCCCTAGTGGCAATCCACGGAACTGGCCTTTGTGCGACCAGTCATTCACATTCAGATTAAATCCGCTCACCCTGGTATACTGTTTTCGAAAACCAATCTTCAATATCGTACCTCAAGAGAGAATCCGTGAATGTGATTGGCCCAGACGCGTCACGTGAGCGGTGAACATTTTTCAATGTCTCCCGCTCAAGATGCAATGTCCACCGCTCACGGAAAACAAAATGGCGGGCGCTTTTTCGTTTGACCGCTTCGAATATTTGAAGTNCGATATCCCAGTTTACTGTAACTGCAAATTACCCAACTGATAAACTTTTCAGTGGCCTGTGGCCTAGCCTACTGCACATATCCGTTCTTTCCGTGGCGTGTCGACGTCATCACGACAATCAGCAACACAATGTACGAAAGTCGAAACGATTCGGAGACCGACATGACGGAGGTTGTCGGGTCGACGGATGGTTGAATTCTTACACATGGTGAATGTTCTGTTCTGGAGGTCCTCGGGTCGTCAGTTTCTTACCTTGTCTATATTATATACTACAATGAACAGTATGATGTGTGCGATATCCCAGTTTACTGTAACTGCAAATTACCCAACTGATAAACTTTTCAGTGGCCTGTGGCTAGGCCTACGCGCCTAGGTCTGATAGGCCACACCCCAGTCTTTGCATTGCATAGGCCTACTCGCGGATCGCCTGGACGCCACATGACACTGCGAAATATAGGCCTACACGTGCATGACGTGCACCATGTGCACGTGGAAGTCATGAACATGATGATGAATGAAGTGAAAATGATGACGAGACGCCGTCCCCTTCGCTTCGCGATCGTACGAGTAAGACAATGCCTTATCGGCTCAAAGTTAACGCAAGCTAAGATACATTGATATTCCCCGTGTGTTCACGAGATATACCCACAACATTCTATGTACTTACTTGACAATAATCAACTCAAAAGATGGAAAATTCGTGTGATTGTGGCAGCGGCTCATGAGATGGCAAAATGAGATATTTTAAAACAAACGCCAGAAAGTCACGTGATTGAGACGCTGTATCTGATGACGTCATACTGTCACTTACGGTCTCGCATCAGTTTTGTTTATCACGACAGGTAGACGCCCGCATCATGAAGCTGGGCCATTTTTAACACAGTGGTCAACACTTGGAAGGTTGACACAGTCGTAGGCCTACCAGCAGCTAGGCCATTCATCTTTCGGTTCCCGACTGATGCAGGGCCGTATTTAGGGGGCGAGGGGGCAGTTGCGCCCTGATCCAACCAAAAAAAAACGTGATTTTCATGAGGATTT
>NMRB01001735.1:0-10951 GCA_002633025.1 Notospermus geniculatus | reverse complement strand
GTCGGATAGGAGGAAACCGGTGCTATTGTCCGAAAAAGCCCTAGATGGACATTGCTTCCTTCCTGCACCCTTCACCTGCACATTTTTCTTCATTCACGCCAGGCATCATGGGACATCACCATAAACCAATATCCAATCAAATTCGGCCTCATCAAGATGGTTACCATGGTAACATGCATCTCAAACTCAAGAAAAAAATTTAAAAGACCTCCCGCCCTCCTCAGACAATTGAGAGTCGAAGGATGTTAACCAACTATTTCATTTACATGGCCTTAAAACACGGGAGCCAATCAGGGTCATCCTTTCAAAGTTACCCAGAATTCCGAGTTCGCACAAAAGCGGAAGTCACATCGAACATAAATGTAATTTTAGCGCATGCATGGATGTGACATCGGACATGAATGTGAACTTTTACCATACGCACATGTTACGTTTTGATTACCCACAATTCCGAGTTCGCATGAAACCGGAAGTAGCATCGAACATAAATGTAATTTTAGCGCATGCATAGATGTAACATCGAACACGAACATGAACTTTATCGCATGCACATATTGAGTTTTATCGAACATAAATGTGTATGTCCCATGCAAATATACACTTCCAACATAAATATGTTTGGTGTCGAATTTTGCAACGGATATCATGCCATAGATGACATGTGCCGTGTCGTTGGGGTTGGTTCTAAACCTGGCACTGGCACGCTGGCACTGGCACTGGCACTGGCATCATATTGTGGTCAGAAATCATGAAAAATGGTATATTTACCTAACAGTTATTATTTTGGAAGATAATAAGATAATAGTGCCAACCAGTTTAACATGGATCAATTATGTTGAAAAATCTAAAAAAAACTAGAAAAAAAATTTAATTTTTTTTTCAACAGAATTGATCCATGTTAAACTGGTTGGCCCTATTATCTTCCAAAATAATTAACTGTTTCGTATATATACATTTTTTTCATGATTTCTGGCCATAATATGATACCAGTGTCAGTGCCAGCGTGCCAGTGCCAGGTTTAGAACCAACCCGTGTCGTTGATATCCTTCCAGAGACATAAATAAACGTTTTAGAACCGGCGGCAGAGTCCTCACAGTTGATCGAAAAGTCGACGTCGTTCACAAGGCTTTAGATAATATTGGAGGGCAAAGACTGAGTATTACACTCTTCTCTTCAGAATTTGAAGAGTATTTTCACTCTTCAAAGGAGTATTCCATTAGTAAGTATTGCAAACTTCTAAATATCAAGGAGTATTTCACCCTTTCCACTTTGGAATGGATGAGTATTTTGATATTTCAAGGAGTATTTTAAGGAAATACTCCTTATCTTACAGCCCTGCGTTCATCCATTCCAAGTCACCTAGCACAGCAGGAATCAGCTCCAAGCAAAACAAAGCAAAGTTACTTTGGAATCTCAACTCTCTCGAAAATGGCATCCCTTCCATTTCAGGCTTGACTGTCACAATCTTAACAAGCAGATCAGTAACGATAAACACCACGTCACACACGTGTCTTCCCAGATTAATTTCAATCTTGTCTGCCTCGGGAGGTACCTTACACCATCACCGAAATTGGATACCAAATTAGTACATATACTGAAACGTCGCTTGACTTGACGTAATTGAATGACAACTTTGGCTTATTAACGCTACTTGTTCACCCGTACATTAATAACCCTGTCGGGCTAGACGCCCCCAGCTCCTTTTTCGACGTGACAGCCGGAAACAGTAGGTTTGCTCCACTTCTCCAGAGTAACAACAAGTTACAAATTGTGGTAACCGTTGTCGCTGACTGCTCTCTTCTGAGTGTGTCTTCTGAGGTGGGGTTCTCAGATTTTCTGGTCACTACGGCAAGCTCTCAACCTGATCGTATCGCCATCTTGGTTCTGTAGTCAAGGATCTTTAGTTTCTGGTTCAGCCCTCAAGTTTACCTTCAACTTTGACTTACACCTTTCATTTGAGGCACTAACAGGCTCAAATTACCCACCAATGTCATCATTAGCTTCGATATTGGATTCGCACAAAGGGACAGTCTCCATTTGTTGGTTACTGGTAGACCATATCGCCAGCAGCTGCAATCCCTTCAAAGTTAGAGAAGTCCTATTAAAATCGATAGTCATTTAGGCCAGGATATTGAAACCAAATGTCAATAATGAAATACACGATTCTATTTCAAATGACTGGTTGTCTATTACAGTAAGAAGATGGTAACACTGATCATCAGTCATGTCAGTATCTTCTAACAGCGTGGTGTATCTTTAATGAGAGATATCTCGTGCGAGTGGGTTTCAATTCACGACCTACGTCGAGACCAATGATACAAGACTAGTATCCATAGTTTTCAATGGTTGAGTTGCCAGCGAGTCAACTCGTGCGATAAAACTCTCACGTGGAGAAGCACCTTAAGGTTCCCACAGGTCGACATTGCATCTTGAAGCAACTCGCGGCAACTAGCTTTCCGGCGACGGAAGCAACTCGGAGTGACTGGTCAGTTGCCGATTTTGTCGACCTGAGCGCGCTTAGCGTCTCCGAGCAAATGACGGATCCGCTAATTGAGCGTGTTGTTCGAGGTATAACTGCCAGTTGCTCCGAGTTCCTCTCAGTCGCTGAAATGTCGACCTGCGCGTGGTGGTTTTTTATCTGCGACAGATCCGTCGAGTTGCTTCAAGACGCAAATGTCGACCTCCTTTACAGCCAAAACACTGAGAGGAAATCGGGTTCGTGGTAAGATATTTGGATGAGGGGAAAGTTTCTTGCGTCCGGTAGGACGGTATTTCAGAACACCTCCTATTTGGAAAAAAATGAAGCCAGTTCTTTCATGCAATTAACGCTGTTTCTTCTCCGTGACTTGGCCCATTGTCTTGATGGTATATCCTGTGCCAGATGACAGCCCGAGAACTGTCGGGGACAATAGGCGGTATTCTTTATTCCTATTCCCTGATACATAACAAGAGAAACTCAAATAGATTATGTCGCCTGGAGCGAGACAGAGAATACATGATTCCATTATAAATGTGAACTTAATGTTCCATATCAGATCTCATATTTCTCGACTCCGTTGTTCCAACGATAATGTGAATACAATTTCCCATGAGGAAGATGGGTCGAGACTTGATGTCACTGTCGTGACTGTCCTGGTGAACCTTCCGTCCCGAGGGCTGGCTTGCGGTGTACTTTATGTGATCCGCATTCGTTTTCTGGCCCTGCGAGGTGCATCCTAATCTTGCCCGTCGTCCGTTGAAATCCACTTCTTGAACAAGCCGAACAGTTCACTGGTGTCATATCAGGCCAAGCAAGAATTCCCAAGTGCAGGTGGTACTCTCAGAAAAAACTGCTTATTATCAATGTTGTTCAGCTATGGCCCATTCGTAGGCCGAACAGGTCATCAACAACTTTTTGATGATATCCCTAACCGTGCTGATGATGTTATCCCTGATTTGTTTGCGAAAGGAATGTTGTAGAAAGCCCCGAGTGTTTCATCAAACAACAAAGCGAGAGCCAGTGGAATTCAATAATAATGTGTACACTGCGAAATGAACCTGTAAAATCTCCACAAAACATCTAATATTCCGATGGTATGCTGGTTTTTTCACCCAGCGACGAAATAGAATCGTGTTGATTACCAATCGTGCAATTAACTGGTAAGAAATGATCAAATGATGATACGCTCAAGGAAGTGCTCCTGGTCCCCGCAAAGTTTTCTGGAGAGACTGGGGTATTCTCCGTTTCCACGACGTGACATCGTTTCCACGACGACGTCCTTCTGTTGGGTTGCGTGTTTTGCCCCCGGCTTTGCGTCATGATGTCGACGTCAGCAATGGCGGCCTTTGTTGAAGTTAGGTCCTGGAAACCATGAACAGGCTGGACTGTGTTACACTATGAAGCTCCAAATTGTTAATTGAAGTAGGCCTACTTCTCTCTTCATGTGATGGCCAATGCTGTCGTTGAGGAGAAAGCTAATTGATGTTGAAAAGTGGCACACTTCTCCGTGCAAGCTTTGAAGTTATAAGCCCTCCCCAATGGGGATCGTAGCCGATTTCCTCAATAGGTGTCACTAGTGGTTAAAACTATTGAAATGAAACTGACATCCCAGTCCTGATCAATTTCCCAGACAAAGGGCGTCCTTTGTATAGCACCTGGCTTCGGTGTGCTGCCCTTTATCGTAGCTAGGCTCCCCACCATGAGATAAAGACCGAGGAGAAATAATCAGATCAAAGTGGAGTAGGCTCTGGCAGCTTTCTATGAATTACGACAAAATCTACACCAACAGTAGGATTATTAGTGTTATCATCGCCAGTAATCTGTCCTCTTACCGTCTTCAAAGATCGTACTCAAAATAAAATAATCCACAGCCTATTGTAATCTGATTTTCCTTTAATGATGTCTTGATCTACCGAAAACTTTTTTCTCCTTCTTCTAGAGATAACTTTTATTGAAGCAGGGAAGGTAATCAGCTTATCAGACATAAGCAAAAGAAAGGTTAAACGACAATAACCGATAGACCACAGAACCCAACCTCATATCAAAGACAGCAAGAAAAAGCTCAGCAATTTCCTCTTCTTTGCTTGCTATTCTTCTTTTCGTCTGGTAGACAAGCAGCTATTTATACCTGTTTTGTCGTTGGTAGAGAGGAAAAACAGTGGTCTTTGATGGCTTGATTGTGAGAAAAGCTTGATTGCTGGACACGCGTACAGCGGCGGACATGTGTCCTGAGTACTTAGTGAGATCAGTGCCAGCTGACAACACCCACACTATGTAGGGTCTTCTTGAAAAGCAAGGAAGAACTTTCGTCGGGGTAAATCTGGTCCAGAGATCAGTCGAAACAGATGACACTTCGAGTATCAATAAAAGAGTCCTCGGTAGAAACCGACAAAACCTCCAATATCAATTAAATTCCTCCGTCGAGATATGGCCCTATCTAACTAATTTGAGCGCAAAGCACCAAGGCGGAGGGTCCTCGACAACTGCGTCCAGAAACTATTGTATCGCTGGCAGGAAGACCACAGCTGCATTTTTGAGTGGCGATAAACTCCGTCCCACAGGGCTTGGCCATTTTGCTAGTGGCAGAATTACGATTTACACTATTCCCATACTCCCAAAACAAGTGCAAAATCCATGTATTCTACAGTAGAAACCCTGATATGGGTTGGTATTCATAAAAGTTAGCAAACGCTTACTTAAAATTTGCACAGCGAGGTCCAATGTAAATGTACTGTAAAACTTGAAGTAAAAGCATTTGCTAGCTTTTATGTTCGCCATTTTCTTTTCTCTTCTGAAGACAAAGTCTTCTTTTGTGTACATTTGACTGCCATGACGTCATTTTGTTCTGGAACCGTAAAATGTGGAGCAGTTTGCAGCAGTCTGCACTTGCACTTTTCAGTTTTAATAACCAGAAGGAACAGTTACGATAACATGGGTAATGGATTTACTAATTCACACAATGTACTTTTTGGTGTCGGGTTCACCGACGTGCACGTGACGACTAACGTCAACGCCGACCCATCATTTTTTAACTATGCCAGTTTACCCAATCTTTATAGGAGGTACTCTTTCCCTGGCTCAATTTTCATGATTAACTTCATTGAAACAATTGGAAAATGTCTTCTGGTTGACTCTTTGTGTCTGCTCTGCATTTCTCAGTGAGGGCTGTAGCTAAGGATCTCTTCAGAAATCTAGACCAGGGTTGGGAGATGGAAAAAATCACCCGAGATTAACTGGATTATTTCTGTCTTATCATCATTCTTCTCTGCCAAAAAAGTTCTTGCGACGTTATCAGGACTTTAGTTGACATCAGTGACATCTAATCATTAAAATCAGAAACAGAGTTTTGATGTTTTTTTCTGCATTTACTGTGCACAAAGGCATATCCAACTTTTAACCAATATCTAGTAAGTTTAGTAAGTCAAACCAACGTGCAGTTTGGTTTCCTTTAATTTCTAAACTGTTTAATGGAGAAAACTTTTTAACTTTCTTGATCATGTCAATGAACGTGAAATCGGATGGCCGTTTCTTGTTGATTTCATGGTCACTGAAGTCGAGTAATTATATTTTAACAGAAAGTTCTCATCCATCTGACAGGCGGAGCAAATTTATTTCATAGTCCATTTAACGGCATTGTATGAGGCTATTCGACCATTAAAACCACATGATTTGATCGCCTAATTAACGATCTGAATACCTAATGATATATTGCACCTAATGCCAAGTGACAAGTTGACATTAAGATTAGTCCACAAGTGGCAATTTATTGGACATGTAGTAACCTTCTGGATTTATGGCTACAAACCGAGCTTGCCCGGCAGTGGCGTAGCTTCGTAAGAGAGTTTATGTTAGATCACTACAACAACAAAAATAGTGCCAATGGCACAGTGCCCGCTTGGTTAATTTGGAATTGTGGCGCCTGGATCTTGAGGTCATATGATTAGACATACATCCTACGGTTCAAATTCAAGCATTCTATCTCAAATCGTTTGTGTGAAATAGGCATTTTTCTTTTTTCACAAAACGCCCCCTAGTGGCCATAGTAGGAATCGCAGCAAGCCGAAAATCGAACTTGGCCTAGATCTTGGGGCCATATATACACATATGCAATATGAAAAATATCCGACTGAAGACGCTAGAGCGCAGACAAGGCAAAGCCCAAATATCGGCCAATTTTTCGTTATTTGGCCTATTTTCCCTACTGGAAGCAACTACCGGCAATGGCGTTTCCGGCAACGGTGGGCGACTGGTTGGAAACAGCAGCAACTGATCAGATGCTCAAACAGGTCGATGTGCGCGCACCGGCAACGCTATTGCCGACCGTTGCCGCTAGTTCCAGCCAGTTGCTCATGTTCTACTCGTTGCCGACCGTTGCTTCTAGTTTTCTTCAGTCGCTTTCGATGTGCGCGCGCTAGCAATGAATTTCCTTTGTTTGTGGAGCACACCTGGTCATGTGACGGAATCCCGAGTGGTCCGATCGGAAGACATCGACAATTTTCGTGTAGCATTCAGTTCAGTTGCCTGTTGATGTGCGCGCTCCAGATTGAAGATTGGATTGTGCCACTTGTTGCCGCAATGACCAGTCGTAACCGATGTGCGCGGAACGCCTACATCGATAGCGACTGTTGCGTTCAGTTGCTTCCAGTCACAAGGTCGATGTGCGCAAGGCTTTAAAGGGCTCCGCACACTGGCGACTAAAATAGGGGCGACTACCGATGCGACTACCTCGTCGCCTGCAATAATTACCTTTGAGGTCGACCGGTGATGTTATCCACGTCATCACTGATCTTCGAAAGAAGCATTTGTCGCAAACGAGTCAACAAAAACTAAAAATATGTTCAGTCGCCTCTGTGGTCGCAAGGGCGGTCGCCTAGAAAATCGTTCGAAAAATCGCCAGTCTGCGGAGCCCTTGAAGGGCACCGCAGACTGGCGATTTTTCGAGCGATTTTCTAGGCGACCGGCCTTGCGACCACTGAAGCGACTTAACTTATTTTCAGTTCTTTTAGGTTTGTTGACCTGTTTGCGACAAATGCTTCCTTGGAAGATCAGTGATGTCGTGGACGACATCACTGATCGACCTCAAAGGTAATTATCGCAGGCGACGTGGTAGTCGCATCTGTAGTCGCCCCCATTTTAGTCGCCAGTGTGCGGAGCCCTTAAAGGGAGGGAATTAAATAACGATGCCAAACAACCTGTACTGGCGATAGTTGGAATCTCCTACACTTGCCTCGTATCGTGAAATCGATTGATTTCAAACAACGTTTGCAAGAAATATGATTATCTGTACGATGAATGATCGTGTCCTCTCACGACTCGGTTGTTTGTGCACTAAAGCCTGGGTCACAAATGCCACCGGGCGCCGTACGATTTTCCCCACCCAGCGGCTTGCTGTGGATTTTTGAGACTGAAACTCAGATCGAAGCTGAATTATGCCGAAATCGCCTCAATGGATAAGCGGAAATTAAACTAGATCAAACTGGGCACCGTAGAAATTGGCCAAAATGTCTGTTTTTACTCGCCGTACGGTCGCCGTACGGGCCCCGGAGTGGATATGTGACCTAGGCTTAATCAATGCGGCGCCCGTTTGGCCAAAATGTCTGTGACCTAGGCTTAAGGCTGTAATCCATGTCATTTGACAAGGATACGTTACGATTCTATCCGACATGACATCCAGCCACATACCGAGATAATCAGTGTTCATGCATGTTTTTACATGAGGCTTAAATGATTTCTATTTCTCCTAAGGTAGTTAAGCCGTTATGACTTGTGCTAGTCAGGATGTGGCAGGACTGTGTCGTGGAGATTGATGCATTGGCGCCAGTAATCGTCCTTATGTTCAAATCTTTGGAGTTCAGTCAGAGTTCAGCGTTACCAAAACGTGACAAGCTGATTTGGTTGAGTGTTTCAATCAACGCCGATCAGATCAGGCGCAATTCGTATAGGCTCCGGACGGAGCTCCCATCCCTGACTTTCGCTCCCTCAGTTTTTCAGTACCTCGACCACGACTGCGGTATCGTAGTTTGCCTATGGTCAGACAGGTGAATATGGACGCCATGCAGACATTTTCCACCGGCCAAGTGATCCATACCACTATTACCATCTATGCGGTGATCGTCGTCAATGTAAAAAGAGAATCCGAATCCAAGAGATTTATGGCATTTCTTACACGCTCTATGGCAGTCTGCTTCAAGCATCACGCCGCATTGTCGATCATTCGTAGTCTTGTCTTCATCGCAAGCTCCGATTTCCAAAGGCTAGAATACCAGATCCAGCTCGATGTATCCGCTTCCGCACAACAATTTCTCTTTTTCTATTAATTCTCATAAATTTATAGCATTTTTGCCGCCATGAAGGCGTGTGGAAGCCGATTGAATGAACGACTCCCGCATTTGTTGACACCGTCGAGTAAATCACAGCAGCCTGTGACCAGCGCTGCCCTCCGCTTTTATCAAACAAAAATCGATGGTAATATGATGACCACAGAGTGTCCCACTCGCTCTGACAGCGCCGCTAGATTTGGTCGGTTGTATTGGATCTTATGGCGATCACCACAATCTACGCAATCCCCAAGGTCAATCAGGTCGTGAACTTTTACTCATAACAGGGCGAATGGACGACTTTACTGCCGTTTAAAGGCCGCCTGTTTCGGTCTCCTAGAACGTCACAAATTTTGACGTCACAGACGTAAGTCATGGCGTCTCCGTCGTTATGGATGACGTTTGGCGTGCATTTCTTCTCTGTGACGTCAAATTCCATGACGTCGACCACCTAACTGGTGGTGGCCTCTAACGGCAGTAAAGTCTCCCATTCCCAGGTGGATGTTACGTGAATCGGTAGCAAACCAAACTTCATCCGCTCTTCCTTATAGTACAGTGTACATCTAGTATGGCCCATCTTTCANCTGTTGTGCAACATGGCGTCTCGACAACCGTTCTTCAGAACACGTCGAGTACTTTACTTCGATCATTTAGTTCACGTAGCTAAGTTTAATGGCACACAACAAATCAGGGAAATGAGAATCGTGTCAAACTACTAATGGAATTTCGGTAAGGTAAACATTGGCAAATGAGCGTGAACCGTGGCACATCTCTCTCTCTCCTTGTCGTTCGTGTCCCTTGGTGAACACGATCCACCTGTGAACGCGTCGGCTTTCCGGCTCCTTCACGTTAACCGGAAAGATTGTAAATGTATTTCCGGTGACAGAAAACCTCCTTCCGTCATTAATGGGTTTCCTTCATTAACGGTCACGCAATATGGAATCGGTGGGTCTCCTGAGTAAGCTGAGGAGCGTAGTTATTGGTTATCCACTACTGCAAGAAACTAATATCTTAACTAAATCATTGGCCTCTTTATTTTACATGAGAAGCTGGGTAATACGACTCTTCCCATGACGTTTCCGATGTAATTTGAAACAACAGCCACTCTCGCATCTTCTCACGTCATTTGGCGTGAGTTGGCAGTCCCAGTCTCGCCAATGACGTCACCAATATAGATGAACGATGATACCGTAGAAATGGTCGTCTGTTTAAGAATCTAATGAACGGATCTAGATTCACCACAGACAATTTGAAAGGTTTTGTATAAAACTCGACGCCGTTATGGCAGCCGTAACTGTATAGGTTCGACAGACCACCGAAACTGGGACCAATAGGAGGCTCTCTAGAAACGTGATAGACTACCTGTTGCCTTCACGGTTGGTTTCACAAGACAAGGCGCACCTGGACTGGGAGGGTTGTCCTGCTGTGTCCTTCAAAGGACCTCCGAGACAAAACCTTGGCTCAGTCAGACAAACTCCCTGTTGCTGCAGCCCTTGAAAGGCGCACTCGGCAGCCCGGCTGTTAGTGGATCGATCCGTCATTTATGACCACCCCACGGCTACCGTTTGGAAACATAGCCATCATGTCCCCAAGATTAGTATTAAAATAAATCGGTGGTTTGATCCAGCCTTGAGGGGTTATCGGGGGTAATGGGCCAACATGCTTGGTCAGTCGTATAATGGGAATCAATAACGGATCCAAATCTAGCAAGAAGTTTGTTTGATCCAGAGGGGGCCTGTCGTGTCATGAATTTCAAAACTGGTACCGGCTAATTTCGACTCCAGAAGGCTGCCCTCTAGTGGTAGTACTCTTGTTATTGATATTATGATTGTGTGTTTGTCCTTGATGGTGTCGGTGTAATTACCATGTGGTGACCATCCTGAAGCAGGATGTTTGGCTGGCGTCGATCATTTCCCCCTTTTAATGCGTCACCCTCTTGTTGATACCACAGACTGTCTGTTTGTTCATGGAGGTCAGTGACTCGATGGATGGGGTGTGCTCATTTTGCCGTTGAAGAAGGTTGGCCTACAGTTTAGCAGAGCCACAGGCGTCAGGACGCTCAATTTTTTTTGTGACGATATATCGTCACAATATTCGAAGATAATTTAGGATTTCGTTCGAGGCATCACCACATTGTGACGTAAACACCATCATT
>NMRB01001734.1:131017-154658 GCA_002633025.1 Notospermus geniculatus | reverse complement strand
GAGATTTGGACCGAGATCACGCAAGCAACGCTGGGCCCTTGGCAGTCTCGGTTTGTGCCGGCTAGTTGCAACACACCCTTTCTCTCTGTGCTGGTGAAGACAAGAAGATTGCTCATGAAATCCAGCTAGACCAACACCTTTAGATGCGTATGAAGACCTGAAGAGTCGACTAGGGTGTGAAATTGAGCTGTCAGTTATTGATTTGGTGGTTATTTAGTTAACTTTATTGGGTGTTTTCGTCGTATTGGATTCTGCCTGTCCACCATTTTGGGGAACTGCCTGTTTGTTTTCGTCTAGTTTTGTGTCTGCTACTGTGCCTCCTAACTCTGTGTGACGAAGATAAGCGGTTGGTTTGAGAACACGGTTCAAAAGAAAGCCTAGAAGAGTGGCGTAATAGAAGGAATAATCTCAAGCCATAAGTGACATCCCGAACGTGCATTTCTGCATCTCACCCGCATCTCTGATCATAATTAGTAAGAAGGTGCTAATTACTGATATGTAGTCACCAAACTCAGAGCTCTCCTATGATAAATGGGGTCAGACATTAGGTAAGTCATTCTGCTTTGTGATCTGCAAGGAAGATACACCTACTACATCAGAGTGACGATTGATCAACGTATTAAGGTGAAAATGCCTAGGAAGACCACTAAGCCTCGATATCCCTGCGGAAGATGTGATGAAGACTGCGGCAACCACAGTGTTGGATGTGAAACGTGCATGTCGTGGTTCCATGGCAAATGCGAAGAGCTTTCCCGTGAGCAAATGCTAACCCTTGCCACATCATCTGCCGGTTATCACTGTGTCAAGTGTACGAAAGATAATAGAGGTAACTTTGACTTCGACGAAAGTGTCCAGCGGCTGGAAAACTCGTCGTCAAGATGAATGAAGATCCTGCGTGTCGCTGCTGCTGTAGAAGCCATCATCATGCACCAGATATCACTCCCAGACATTCCGCAGAAAGTTGCAAGTATACAATAAACCTCAACTCTCAAACGTTAACGGTTTCATCCTCCCATACGACCAAAAAATGGTCTCAAAAGTCATAACTTGAGACAAATATTACTTGGACACTTGTCTGCAAAAGAAAATAGACCAGATGTGTTCATTGATTATGACGAAACCTGACGCCCAGCCCATCAAATGGTAGGCCTATACTTTAGTGAAATGGGGGAGGATGCGCTTGATATTTTGGATTCAGTACCCATTGGTAAATTGTATTTATTTTCTCTTTCAGCAGTATCATGGAGTAATCGACTGGGTAGCTTCAGAGTACTTCAACAAATGTGGAGGATCGCCAACAAGGATTCCACTGCAGAGTAATGGCGACGGAAACTGTTTGTTCAATGCGATCTCAACTGCCCTCTAGTTAATCAATTTTTAAAGCTTAAATTTCTGTTAGTTGTACAGAAAGTTTATATCAGCAAACTTTGTATTGCTAATAAAAAGGGGTTGATATGGTCTCAGTGGTCTATGAGAAAAAATGGGTTAATGTGAACTCTTCAGGAAATGGAATGCTATTATAGAACCTCCTCATTTTGGTTCTGTGACTCCTTGGGCCCTTTGGTGTGGACCCGTTTGCCATGCATTCTTTGGTGTGTGCATTCTGTTGTTGGTTGGCAAGCTTGGTGTTGGAACTGGAGCCCCCAGCTTTCTATGTTTTGAGCTGCTTTTCCCGCAAGGCTAATGGTGGGAATGGTTTTGAAACCATGTGGGGGATTTCTGTTGTGAGGGAGAGGTCTAATAATTTTCGGTGAGTTCACAAGTTCCCACTCTTGCGAGAAAGGTTCCCAGTTGCGGAATGTATGAAAGGACGCGAGGATAGCGAAGAAGCTCCACAATTAATACCTCTTATACCAACAGTGCGGCGAATGGACTGTCCCTGTTATCATGTAGGAGGAAACCGATTCCATTGCACTTAGGATGGGAACGACCATTCATCGCTGTCAAGGAATGACCATTGGAGACGGACAAGCCAACAGATACAGTCATCAGCCCTGGAAATAAAGCTTTTGAATCCAGACACCCAGGAACCCTCTTTGTGGCACTGACAGGAGCCATAACAACTGGAAATGATGAAAATGAACCTGAATCTGCTAGGAATCCACACTTTGTGGTGAATGAAGACAGACTTTGCCATAGCAACAACACAAGCAAGGGAAGCCACCACTGCACTGCTTGAGGTGAAGAAATTGAAAATCAATGGGTTGCTTGTGGAAGCATTCCAACCTTTCAGTTCCTGAAGGATGCCGTTCCAGAAGTTATTGAAGATGAATTCAATGATGATTTGAATAACTAAACTCCTGTAATTCCACTGCCAATGTTATGAAAACAATACCATGGCCAGGTGGTGGAAATATTGGACAGTTATGAGGAAATTATCATCAACGCTTTTGAAAAGGCAGAGGTCACCTTGAAGGACGCAATTCACATTGGAGGAGACCAACTCACCCGAGTAAGGTTCCCTGGTGCGGAAAGTATGAAACGACGCGAGGATAGCAAAAGTTGTGATGGTAAAGTTTCCACAGTACAGAGGCCCAGCTTTTCTCGAAGAAGCTCCACAATAAATGCCTCTCATATCAACACTGCGGCGAATGGACTGTCCCTGTTATCATGTAGGAGGAAACAGCTTCCATTGCACTTAGGATGGGAACGACCATTCACCATTCAATGAATGACCATTGGAGACGGACAAGCCAACAGATACATAGTCATCAGCCCTGGAAGTAAAGCTTTTGAATCCAGACACCCAGCAACCCTCTCTGTGGCACTGACAAGAGCCATAACAACTGGAAATGATGAAAATGAACCTGAATATGCAAGGAATCCACACATTCTGGTGAATGAAGACAGACTTTGCCGCCATGTCAACACAGCAACAACACGAGCAAGGGACAAGGAAACGTCAGACTGCAACAACTGGCAGAAGAAACGAGACTGAGGTATCATGACCTATATGGAGGCCACCACTGCACTGCTTGAGGTGAAGAAATTGAAAATCAATGGGTTGCTTGTGGAAGCATTCCAACCTTTCAGTTCCTGAAGGATTTTGTTCCAGAAGTTATTGAAGATGAATTCAATGATGACTTGAATAACTAATCGCCTGTAATTCCACTGCCAATGTTATAAAAAGAATGACCAATACCATGGTCAGGTGAGGGAAATATTGGACAGTTATGAGGAAATTATCATCAACGCTTTTGACGAGGCAGAGGTCACCTTGAAGGACGCAATTCACATTGGAGGAGACCAACTCACCCGAGAAAGGTTCCCTGTTGCGAAATGTATGAATGGACGCGAGGATAGCAAAGGTTGTGATGGTAAAGTTTCCACAGTACAGAGGCCCAGCTTTCCTCGAAGATTAAGAAGCTCCACAATTAATACCTCTTATACCAACAGTGCGGCGAATGGACTGTCCCTGTTATCATGTAGGAGGAAACCGATTCCATTGCACTTAGGATGGGAACGACCATTCATCGCTGTCAAGGAATGACCATTGGAGACGGACAAGCCAACAGATACAGTCATCAGCCCTGGAAATAAAGCTTTTGAATCCAGACACCCAGGAACCCTCTTTGTGGCACTGACAAGGGCCATAACAACTGGAAATGATGAAAATGAACCTGAATCTGCTAGGAATCCACACTTTGTGGTGAATGAAGACAGACTTTGCCATAGCAACAACACAAGCAAGGGAAGCCACCACTGCACTGCTTGAGGTGAAGAAATTGAAAATCAATGGGTTGCTTGTGGAAGCATTCCAACCTTTCAGTTCCTGAAGGATGCCGTTCCAGAAGTTATTGAAGATGAATTCAATGATGATTTGAATAACTAAACTCCTGTAATTCCACTGCCAATGTTATGAAAACAATACCATGGCCAGGTGGTGGAAATATTGGACAGTTATGAGGAAATTATCATCAACGCTTTTGAAAAGGCAGAGGTCACCTTGAAGGACGCAATTCACATTGGAGGAGACCAACTCACCCGAGTAAGGTTCCCTGGTGCGGAAAGTATGAAAGGACGCGAGGATAGCAAAAGTTGTGATGGTAAAGTTTCTACAGTACAGAGGCCCAGCTTTTCTCGAAGAAGCTCCACAATTAATGCCTCTCATATCAACACTGCGGCGAATGGACTGTCCCTGTTATCATGTAGGAGGAAACCGATTCCATTGCACTTAGGATGGGAACGACCATTCATCGCTGGCAAGGAATGACCATTGGAGACGGACAAGCCAACAGATACAGTCATCAGCCCTGGAAGTAAAGCTTTTGAATCCAGACACCCAGGAACCCTCTCTGTGGCACTGACAGGAGCCATAACAACTGGAAATGATGAAAATGAACCTGAATCTGCTAGGAATCCACACTTTGTGGTGAATGAAGACAGACTTTGCCATAGCAACAACACAAGCAAGGGAAGCCACCACAGCACTGCTTGAGGTGAAGAAATTGAAAATCAATGGGTTTTCTTGTAGAAGCATTCCAACCTTTCAGTTCCTGAAGGATGCCGTTCCAGAAGTTATTGAAGATGAATTCAATGATGACTTGAATAACTAAACTAAACTCCTGTAATTCCACTGCCAATGTTATAAAAAGAATGAACTGGTCAGGTGGTGGAAATATTGGACAGGTATGAGGAAATTATCATCAACGCTTTTGACAAGGCAGAGGTCACCTTGAAGGACGCAATTCACATTGTTGGAGGAGACCAACTCACACGAGAAAGGTTCCCTGGTGCAGAATGTATGAAAGGGCGTGAGGATAGCACAGGTTGTGATGGTAAAGTTTCCACAGTACAGAGGCCCAGCTTTTCTCGAAGAAGCTCCACAATTAATGCCTCTCATACCAACACTGCGGCGAATGGACTGTCCCTGTTATCATGTAGGAGGAAAGAGCTTCCATTGCACTTAGGATGGGAACGACCATTCACCATTCAATGAATGACCATTGGAGACGGACAAGCCAACAGATACATAGTCATCAGCCCTGGAAGTAAAGCTTTTGAATCCAGACACCCAGCAACCCTCTTTGTGGCACTGACAAGAGCCATAACAACTGGAAATGATGAAAATGAACCTGAATATGCAAGGAATCCACACATTCTGGTGAATGAAGACAGACTTTGCCACCATGTCAACACAGCAACAACACGAGCAAGGGAGAAGGAAACGTCAGACTGCAACAACTGGCAGAAGAAACGAGACTGAGGTATCATGACCTATATGGAAGCCACCACTGCACTGCTTGAGGTGAAGAAATTAAAAATCA
The DNA here is from genome assembly GCA_002633025.1 of Notospermus geniculatus. Taxonomy (NCBI): domain Eukaryota; kingdom Metazoa; phylum Nemertea; class Pilidiophora; order Heteronemertea; family Lineidae; genus Notospermus; species Notospermus geniculatus. The sequence continues at coordinate 149,391 of NMRB01001734.1, read as the reverse complement.
ATGGGTTGCTTGTAGAAGAATTCCAGCCTTTCAGTTCCTGAAGGATGTTGTTCCAGAAGTCATTGAAGGTATCATGACCTATATGGAAGCCACCACTGAACTGCTTGAGGTGAAGAAATTGAAAATCAATGGGTTGCTTGTAGAAGAATTCAAACCTTTCAGTTCCTGCAGGATGTTGTTCCAGAAGTTACTGAAGATGAATTCAATGATGACTTGAATAACTAAACTCCTGTAATTCCACTGCCAATGTTATAAAAACAATACCACGGCCAGGTGGTGGAAATATTGGACAGTTATGAGGAAATTATCATCAACGCTTTTGACAAGGCAGAGGTCACCTTGAAGGACGCAATTCACATTGGAGGAGACCACCCGAGAAACGTTCCCTGGTGCGGAATGTATGAAAGGACGCGAGGATAGCAAAGTTGACTTGGACACCTTTATTCCATGCTGGAACTGCCAGACACTGGACCGACTAAATAAAATCCTTTATGAGAAGAATGGACACTGTTATGCCACTCAGTGCCTGACGAATATTATTAAAAGTTACGGGAAGTTTATTAGGAAATACAACAATATCCTAGTGAAGGAGCAGGTGCTGAAGTGCGGCCAAAAAGATTCGTTCCAGATACAGTTATTTAGTGTGTGACATTGCAAAGAAATTGGAGTCGCAGTTATATAAAAGACCGGGGTATGAAGACCTGTGCACAGAATGTCAGAACAGAGAAGTTGTGCAAACACATACACGGACATGGCGGCGCATGGAAATGTCTTGAAAATTACAAATGGCAAAATAACAAAAACGTTTTTAAAATGGTATCTATCTATGGTTTTATTTTGATATCGATTGGTTCCAGTTGTACAAGAACAGAAAAAAAGTTTTTTGGAATCAACGGGAACGCTAAGTAGTTGCAAAACAACAATGCAGACCAACTCCAGGCTCTGAAGAAAAGAATGTTGGGGTCAAAATTCATACAGGAAATTGCCCAGCTCAGGTCGAAAGACAGAACACCTAAACCCCATGAGTCAATCTCCAGAATTCACGAATTTTCGACCCCAACCGGGGTCTTTTTCAAGTGGAACTTTACAATCTAAAACTCTAGAAAAGACTGAGCTGAAACCCAAATGTAGAACTACATAAATCTGTGTAGACAGGACAAACAAGCAATTAAGGGAAGAATAGCGACCAAGCCCCACGGGTGGCCGCTGGACAATTAAGAAGAAGCTATTTTAGCTGAAAGAAAAGGTTGAATAACTGCAGGGTTGCTCAGCCTGACCAAGCAGAGTGCAGGTAACTGGCGCAGAGCTTCATTTGGCTGAAAGAAAGTTTATAAATTAATAAGACATGTGTAATACATAACAAGCACAAAACGAAATAGCTTCTTCTTAATTGTCCAGCGGCCACCCGTGGGGCTTGGTCGCTATTCTTCCCTTAATTGCTTGTTTGTCCTGTCTACACAGATTTATGTAGTTCTACATTTGGGTTTCAGCTCAGTCTTTTCTAGAGTTTTAGATTGTAAAGTTCCACTTGAAAAAGACCCCGGTTGGGGTCGAAAATTCGTGAATTCTGGAGATTGACTTCTTGTTTATTATCATTTAGTGTGTCAAGTTTGTGCTTTTTGTACCTTGTTTTAAACCCCATGAGTCGTTCTTTATACAGAAGAAGAACTGAAGGAACTACGCACGTTTATGCTTGAACAAAAACTATATGCAACTACGATGGGAGTGGATCAACATTTAACCTCGGATCGTGCTACATCACGACCGTTGTGTATAAAAACAATAAACTTCTCAGGAAAACTGCTCAGGATGCCCCCATTTTCCTCGGTCCATTACACCTACACTAGGGTGCGAATTTCACTCGCCCCATCGTTTCTTTTCGCAACTTCAAGCAAAAGTTGGCGATACAGTTGATTACGCGTCTTTGGGATACTCGGATGTGATTGTCGGGAGTGAAGAGGAACAACCAATTGTGAACGCCCTCGAGATGTGCTTCCTGGGTGCCACAGTTGTGCTAATGAATGCGTCGCATCGAGGAAATCGTAAAGAGGAAACTGACAGGTATTCGAGCCAGCAAGTCTCATGAATGCGAAATCAGCCAGGATCACGGTGCAAGGATAGTGAATTCGATCAGAGGGATATCGAGCTGAGGGAGAAGTATGCCACATTTGATCTAGATTTTGAAGATTACTACTAAAACTCTCCTCGAAAATACGGAAACATGCAGTCCTACCTCATGCCAGTGTTATGGACAAATAATAACTATGAGTCGCTCAATCATATCTTGAAGTTGACTGTTAACTGGATGCGACGGAAGATCAACCAGCTCGTTGACAAGTTGCACGACTGTGTCAAACTATAGCAATTGACGCCAGGTGAGCCATTCACGGACAGGGAAATTTCGAATTGGCTTCGTCGATGAATAAATTCAGGACTACATCTGCTGCTTGGGAAACAAAGTCCCGATCACAAAAGGATGCACTTTTCCGTGAATTCATTGATTACAAACTAACTGTCAAGCAGGAGACTATCACTTCATCTGATTCTGATTGAAAATATCTGCACTCGATAAACGCATTAGGCCGATTCCACAGCGTTGCATTAGAGAGGTTTTGAAGTTGTTCTGTCAAATTTCACCCTTCATATTCTGTCGAAATTGATGCTGCTTCCATGGCAGAGATAGGGCCTGTGCTGAGCTATTCAATGATACCATCATCTGTGGGCTGGGTACTACAGTGCGGCAGTAATTAATAGAAACAAGTGGTGTCGAACGGGACAAAATTTGTCCCCAAAGCTGTCCCGTTCGACACCACAATTTTTGTTAATTACTGCTTTGCTAATGAACCAAGATCCCGGATATTCCTACCTTTGAATAGCTCAGCTCTAGCTCTAGCTCTACCACATATTTGAAATTAGTTACTGTAAAAAGATGAAAGGTACAGAAAACAAAATCTGCAAAAACCTCAGTGGAATCGCCCAATAGCGCTGGTCTATCTGAGAACCATACCAAGCTTGATATATGGGGACGAAAGTGGAACCTGGTTCTTAAAGGCATATCAGGCAGAGTTAACAACAACTCGAGTCGTACCAACAAAGCGGCCTGCGATTTCATGGTCAATAAGTTGATGATATTGCGTGAGATTGTAGAAGGCCTTGCTTTTGCTGCTGTTCATAGGCTGCCACGGGGACCTCCATATTCCAAAAACGTGATAGTGAGATTCAACTCTCTTCAGAATAGAGAGATCGTGTGCTCAACTCATCTCAAAATCTCAAAACAGGACAAGAAATCCAAGACTACAATGCCCTAATATGGCCATGTAGACGGCAGGTTAATCAATACATACACTATTGCCCTTCTTCAATTCGGCATGGAAGTTGGTTTTCAAAGTCAAATTGAACGATAGCTGAAATTTTCCAAGTGACATACCAGCGTATGGATTTTGTCATCAGGGACAGTGGACTGAACTACATCACGAGACGGGACTGCCAGACCGTACAGTTGTTGACTGGTACAACTTCAACAGAGAAGTGACAACAGAGTATCAGTTGTGGACTGACATACATGACATTATTGATGATTGTCGTAAATGGCCGCGTAAAATTAGGTGGTTATTCTGGGGATGTGCCGAAAATGGCCACAAAAAACGCCTAAATCACTTTGAACGGTTAATAGTTTTTGCGTTAATTTATATGTCAATAGCCTGAATCCGCTCATATGGTATGATTGGTGCAAATTAGTAGATGTCATGGGCAGACGTGGACACCAGCATTGCAACTATGTATTTATTAGAAAAAGCGTTCTTAGAGAAAAGGTACAATTTATACGCATGGCAAGTTTCCCACAATCGCTACGAATATTTAGATGGAACTCCTCGGATTTATGTGCACGCTAGAAAGCGTACTTAGGTAAGTGAAGGTTTTTCACTTTAAAGCTGTGTTTACTTGACATCCGTTATCCGTTATGCGATACGACGTTATCCGTCAAAGCATTGGCCCATGTACAGCGATCGAGATGAAAAACAGATAACGTCGTTCGTATAACGGATAACTGATGTCAGGTAAACACGGTTTTATACAATATCGTGGCATTACCTGTTCCTGTCTAACATCGGGCATTGTTTCCGTTTCCGTCGTAATGTCTTTCGGAATAAGCCGCGACGTGGGACGACAAAACACACAGCCACATGTGTTTTTTTAGATAAATAGATAGAAAGTTTTATTAAACAAAAGCACATCCACGAAGATAACTCCAGGGATTAAGCAAAGCATTATTAGCCACACGTGGTGGACTTCGACTAACAATGTGACTGCTGACAGATTCACTCACAGAAAATGGGGCACATATAATCCCCTCTTCAATGTTGCCGCTTACTCCGTAAATGCATTAGACGACATTACATTCTGTTGCATTAGGTTCTTGGGAGGGTATACATGTTACCCTTATTCAGTCATCATCGTTAACGCTAACTAAGGTGTTCGGGTACATATCATTTCAGATGATGCGTACGAAAACGAGACGTCGACCGGGGAGATGACGAACAAGCGTTTTCTAAGCCCTTGCCTCTCACTTGGCATGATGTTCAGGCTTTATTTGGAAGATTGCAAGAACCGTGGCATTCAGCCTGTGAAGAAGTGGTGTTATCGCCGTATTTTTGTCACAGATTTCAACTTGTCATTCCACAGGCCTCACACAGATACTTGTAAGAAATGTGATACATTCAAAATCAAGACTGAAGCAACGAAAGATGGAGCAACAACACGAGCAAGGGAAGCCACCACTGCACTGCTTGAGGTGAAAAAATTGAAAATCAATGGGTTTTCATGTAGAAGAATTCCAACCATTCAGTTCCTGAAGGATGCAGTTCCAGAAGTTATTGAAGATGAATTCAATGATGACTTGAATAACTAAACCAAACTCCTGTAATTCCACTGCCAATGTTATAAAAAGAATGAAAAATACCATGGTTAGGTGATGGAAATATTGGACAGGTATGAGGAAATTATCATCAACGCTTTTGACAAGGCAGAGGTCACCTTGAAGGACGGAATTCACATTGGAGGAGACCAACTCACACGAGAAAGGTTCCCTGGTGCGCAATGTATGAAAGGGCGTGAGGATAGCACAGGTTGTGATGGTAAAGTTTCCACAGTACAGAGGCCCAGCTTTCCTCGAAGCAGCTCCACAATTAATACCTCTTATACCAACAGTGTGGCGAATGGACTGTCCCTGTTATCATGCAGGAGGAAACAGCTTCCATTGCACTTAGGATGGGAACGACCATTCACCATTCAATGAATGACCATTGGAGACGGACAAGCCAACAGATACATAGTCATCAGCACTGGAAGTAAAGCTTTTGAATCCAGACACCCAGCAACCCCCTTTGTGGCACTGACAAGAGCCATAACAACTGGAAATGATGAAAATGAACCTGAATTTGCTAGGAATCCAGACTTTCTGGTGAATGAAGACAGACTTTGCCACCATGTCAACACAGCAACAACACGAGCAAGGGACAACGAAATGTCAGATTGCAACAACTGCAGAAGAAACGAGACTTGAGGTACATGACCTATATGGAAACCACCACTGCACTGCTGGAGGTGAAGAAATTAAAAAAATAATGGGTTGCTTGTAGAAGAATTCCAACGTTTCAGTTCCGGAAGGATGTTGTTCCAGAAGTTATTGAAGATGAATTCAACGGTGCCAAAGAATATACTGCGGGAACAGCTTCAGAGTATGACCAGCAAACGGCTTACAAACCAGGATTTAAAGAATATTGCAAAGGAACCTACTTCCCAAACCACTGACGGGAAAACGGAACTTGTAAGATTATGTGAAACACTCGATAGCATTTAACGTGAAATGCCAGGGTCAGTGGTGGTTATGACGTTGAACCAGGATGCAGAAATCTCCTGTATATTTCTCCAACTTCCCCGAATGAAGAAGACATACAAAAGTCATGAAGTTTGCAGAGGTCTGCCTCCTTGATGCGACATACCATGTAAACAGCCGCAGGATGCCTCTGTACACACTTATGGTAGAAGATGGGTGTGGTGTTAGCTTACCAGTAGCACATTTTCTCGTTAAAAGTGAAGACTCTGCATATCTAAATTCTGCCTTCACCTCATTTGCGCAGTCAGCTTCTGGCGACCTCTCAAAAACCAAAGTGTTCCTGATTGGCAAAGATTTTACCGAAATTACTGTTGTGAAAACACATTTTCCCCACGCTGCCATCCAGATTTGCCGTTTTCACGTCTTCAAAACATTCAAAAAGGAGACGACAAATATTCCTACTGACACAAAAGTGGAAGTAAAGTTGCTTATGAAACTTCTCTACAGGAACACTGAAGAAGAATACAGTTCACATTATGCAGATCTGAAAACTGTGGCAGCCAGGCCTTTCTTGGATTACTATGAAAAGAACTGGCGCAAAGGCAAGGAAATGTGGGTCAGTGCTTGGCGCAAGTTACATTCGAATTTAGGCAACGCCACAACCAATCGGCTGGAATCATATCACCAGAAGCTGAAAATGGACATGAAGGCTACTGACTCTTTGGATGTCCGCGTGAAGAACTTGGTACAGTTCGATCAGTATAAGAGAATACACGGCCATAATGCAACAAGCATTGACGGTGCCCATGGTTCATGATCATTGAAGTGGCATGAGTGATCTCATGCATGACATGACGGGTCACATCAGAAGAGCGGGCAGCAGCCGCCGCCGCCAGGCTCGAAATTTCCGATTTTAAAGGGTAGGCAACATGCCTAGAGCGGCCTAAATTAAACAATGCGGCCATGATCCTTGACATCAGCATCATGGACTCCCGGGCATAGGGACGNGAAAATATCTGCACTCGATAAACGCATTAGGCCGATTCCACAGCGTTGCATTAGAGAGGTTTTGAAGTTGTTCTGTCAAATTTCACCCTTCATATTCTGTCGAAATTGATGCTGCTTCCATGGCAGAGATAGGGCCTGTGCTGAGCTATTCAATGATACCATCATCTGTGGGCTGGGTACTACAGTGCGGCAGTAATTAATAGAAACAAGTGGTGTCGAACGGGACAAAATTTGTCCCCAAAGCTGTCCCGTTCGACACCACAATTTTTGTTAATTACTGCTTTGCTAATGAACCAAGATCCCGGATATTCCTACCTTTGAATAGCTCAGCTCTAGCTCTAGCTCTACCACATATTTGAAATTAGTTACTGTAAAAAGATGAAAGGTACAGAAAACAAAATCTGCAAAAACCTCAGTGGAATCGCCCAATAGCGCTGGTCTATCTGAGAACCATACCAAGCTTGATATATGGGGACGAAAGTGGAACCTGGTTCTTAAAGGCATATCAGGCAGAGTTAACAACAACTCGAGTCGTACCAACAAAGCGGCCTGCGATTTCATGGTCAATAAGTTGATGATATTGCGTGAGATTGTAGAAGGCCTTGCTTTTGCTGCTGTTCATAGGCTGCCACGGGGACCTCCATATTCCAAAAACGTGATAGTGAGATTCAACTCTCTTCAGAATAGAGAGATCGTGTGCTCAACTCATCTCAAAATCTCAAAACAGGACAAGAAATCCAAGACTACAATGCCCTAATATGGTCATGTAGACGGCAGGTTAATCAATACAGACACTATTGCCCTTCTTCAATTCGACATGGAAGTTGGTTTTCAAAGTCAAATTGAACGATAGCTGAAACTCTCCAACTGACATGCAGGCATATGGATTTTGTCATCAGTGGACTGAAGTCATCACGAGACGGGACTGTCAGACCGTACAGTTGTTGACTGGTACAACTTCAACAGAGAAGTGACAACACAGTATCAGTTGTGGACTGACATACAGGACATTATTGGTGATTGTTGTAAATGGCCGCGTAAAATTAGATTGTTATTCTGGGGATGTGCCGAAAATGGCCACAAAAAACGCCTAAATCACTTTGAACGGTTAATTGTTTGTGCGTTAATTTATATCTCAATAGCCTGAATCCGCTCATATGGTATGATTGGTGCAAATTAGTAGATGTCATGGACAGAAGTGGACACCAGCATTGCAACTATTTATTAGAAATTTATACGCATGACAAGTTTCCCACAATCGCTACGAATATTTAGATGGAACTCCTGGGATTTATGTGCACGCCAGCAAGCGTACTTAGGGAAGTGAACGTTTCACCATTTTTCAATTTAAAGCCGTGTTTACTTGACATCCGTTATCCGTTATGCGATACGACGTTATCCGTCAAAGCATTGGCCCATGTACAGCTATCGAGAAGAAAAACGGATAACGTCGTTCGTATGACGGATAACTGATGTCAGGTAAACACGGCTTCATACAATATCGTGGCATTACCTGTTCCTGCGTAATATCGGGCATTGTTTCCGTTTCCGTCGTAATGACTTTCGGAATAAGTGGCGACGTGGGAAGACAAAACACACAGCCACATGTAGTGGAGTTCGACAAACAGTGTGACTGCTGACAGATTCACTCACAGAAAATGGGGCACATATAATCCCCTCTTCAATGTTGCCGCTTACTCCGTAAATGCTTTAGACAACATTACATTCTATTGCATTAGGTTCTTGGGAGGGTATACATATTACCCTTATTCCGTCATCATCGTTAACGCTAACTAAGGTGTTGGGGTACATATCATTTCAGATGGGGGACCGGGGAGATGAAGAAACCCCACGTCAGTGATAAGGAGACGAAGCGGACGTGGCCTCTTTGACATCTCAAAGATAACAGGTAATACATAACTCTTCCAAAGCCGGACTTGCCAATAATTCCACCCATCCAGTGTTACTGTGATTACTACGGGCCTCATTGTATTATTTCAGACCAATCTCAGGAAGGTAATACCAGTCGCCAGTTCCGGCATGTAATTAGCACGGACAGTGGGGACGACTTTGTTTGGCAGCCGCCTAGGCCACTTGCTCGTAGTGACTGAGTATTCAGTTCAGTTGTCATGTCACCAATGATTTTGTATGCCTCAAATCACGCAGTAGTATTGATGAAGTAACTTCCGCCGTAACTTTAACGACATTTGTACACTTCGCATGTTTCTGTTTCAGAAAGAAGACGTGCCGCGAAGGAAAAGACGTTCTGTCCAGTTGGCTCTCAACCTGATCCAGCGTCGAAAATTCGGACCTCCACTCCATCTGCGAGTGTGAGGAAGTCAGCTTCCTCCCGGGATTCTGACTAAGTTGTCAAGCATGTAAGGCTATATTAACGTCGACGTCATGTATACTTGTATGTAAATAAAATATAACATATCGACACTCATTACACTCTCTGGCTGAATGCGGTTCTTTTCTCTCGGGTACATGAGACCCTTATTCCGTTATCGATCTTTCCCATCAAATTAAAACCATGATCCGTACGACGCTGTTACAACACGGATGAATGTTATATTTAATATTTCACCCCAAACTCTCCAAGCCCCTATTTGCTTGATCTCACCCCCCAAAAAACACGCGTCACAATTGCTGACAAAACTACCGAATTCTTGTCTGCCACCAGACGAAGACAACAAACACAGAATTATGGGGCTCATTGTTCAGGGAACATTTTGTAAGTACAATCTATAGTAAAATAGAAGTTTTTATGCCCCCGCTTCAACCGGAGGCATTATGTTGTCAGCCGTTACGTCCATCCCCCCCCCTAAGGCTCCAGTTCCATAGAGCTCACGTTTACACTTTTCACGCGCCACGCTTCACGTTTTCCTTTCGTTCCTCGATTCAGCGCGCAACGAGTCACACATTACCTGTCCTGTGGCATGTTTTCTCCGAGGAACGAAAGGAAAACGTGAAGTGTAATGCGAGAAAAGTGTAAACGTGAACTCTATGGAACTGGAGCCTAACAGAATGAATGTAGTTTTTAGCCCGCTTGGCCCATAGACCAAAAGGCATCCAGCATCCCTTTCTACGCAATGTTCAGACTGAAGGGAAAGTACGGATCTCTATATATACTCGTGAAATAGGTCGCCCAATTGTTTTGGGCGACTTATTTCCACCGACGGTAAAAATGATCTCTGTGGTCTCTCTACGAGCTTATCTTTAATATTTCACCCCCAAAACATTCCAAGCCCCTATTTGCTTGATCTCTCCCCAACGAAAACCCTTTCTACGCAAAGTAAAGACTGAAGGGAGGTCTGCAGATCTCTATATATACTCGTTAAATAGGTCGCCCAAGTGATCTGGGCGAACTATTCCCACTGAGCTTAGAAATGATCTCTACGATGTTGTTACAACACGGATCTATCTTTATCTTTAATCTTTCACCCCAAAACATTCCAAGTCCCAATTTGCTTCATCTCTCCCTTCAGTCTTAACTTTGCGTAGAAAGTGTTTTCGTTGGGGTAAGTAGGAATCTCTACATATACTTGTGAAATAGGTCGCCCAATTGCCCAAATGAGTCCGTAGTACAAACGCTAAACATTGGGCGGGGCAAGAGGAAGAAAGTGATGTCTCCGAAACTTCAGTTCTCTGATGACAGTGGAGATGAGGTAAGATAAGCAGATTTTCAAAGGACCTGTACTTGTAGCAACTACAGAAAGACAAAAAAAATAATGAACCAGACAAATGAGGTTTAGTTACCCCAGCCAGGGAAGAATCACTTTGCCACAAACCCAAGCACCCAGATTGATTCTTCCTGACTATGAAATGAGAATACTGCTAAATGAACTGTTGTTTTTTTTTCGGGAACTAAGCTAAGCAACAAAACGTTGAAAAAGTAAGAAAATGACGAAAACTGACAAAAAAGAAGAAAGTTCCAATGATAAGAATGGTGCCGGGGCTTCGAAACGCTCTATCTCCCACAGCCGCCACTGCCTTCACGCTGGACGACCGGTTCCATACAGGGATGTGCATGCAGTGCTGTGGTATGCCGGAGAATTGGTTACCTTTCCAGCTACCCTGACCCCCCCCCCCGGGCTCCCGGTCTAGAAAGTGCCTGAGGAAGACCCCGGTATCCCAGCTTTTAAACGCAGATTCGGAGACGACTTTTCGTTTTATATACATTCAGTGAATAAAGTGAGAGTGATGTGGATATGGCGACGACGTTGAGGGACCGCTTGTCAGTTCTGACTGAAGAAAATGACTCTTGCCCTATTTGACAATACATTTCCTGCTTTATGGCCCTTCCTCCTGTGAATAAACAAAGGGTAATTTAGTAGATAAACCATGACATGTGCTATGTTATCTTGAGTTGAAATGAATTTGATGTGTCTCAATTCAGATTTTAACTTTACTTGTGATGATCAGTGTTTAAAACAGTGGGAAAATGCAAATTCATCTCATCTTATTGCAGGTTGATGTCGATATGGTCGAGAAGTTTAAATGCGTATTCCTGCCAATTTGCACCAACAATCATTGGATTCTATTGGTTGGTGGTCTTGAAGGGTCAACAGCTTGGATAATAAATTCACTTTTATGACCAAGTGACCGTACTGATGTCTGCTTGTCAAGCTGGATGTAAGTAAAGACGATCAGCGTTCTGCCAAAACGACTGATAGTGCCGGTACATGTAGGATTACATGACCACAGTCATGATTTTGCTCTGGTTGATCTGTGCCACCCATTTCCATAACGTCTTATTGTCATTGATTATTTTCTTTACAGGAATTTCATGCTTGCCCGTGGTGACACAAGGCCGAGGAAAACCAAAACATCAGGCTTTTCTTCCAGCCATTTGGATAAAGTGGCCTTGAAGGCAACTTCATTGTATTACTCAGCGACAAGTAAATGTAGTGCTCCTTACTACTCTAAATTCCCACTTACCTGTCCCATTCCTGAACTAGGAAAAAATGACTAAATCCTGAATTGAAGATAACGGGGAGGGGGTATGCTCAGAAACTGTAATGGCCTGTCAACTTACTTGTCCCACTCGCGAGCCTGGCAAAGAATGACAGCCGTGCGATATCTTCCAACTTAGGATTTGGTCATTTTTTCCGAGTTCAGGAATGGGACAGGTAAGTGGGAATTTAGAGTATGTTTCTCTTGGCGTGGTGAGCTTGACAAAATACTGAGGAAATCACAATTTATTGAAAATATTTAATTCCAGGACAACCAGGACCAGGAAAACAGCTTGGCAAAAATTTTGTAAACATCTGAGGACAGAAAGTGTCTGCTTCATGGAAATTAGACACAACTGTTCTTTTACAGTGCACGACTTTGGATAGGGTTCTCCAAGGAAAATATGATAAAGTTTGCCACGGCAATGGCAAAGAAAATGGGTACAACCTACAAAGGCAAGGACAAAGTCCCTTCGGACCACTAGTGGCGGGGACGTAAAGGAAAGTTTGGCAAGATATCTCTCAGGGCACCAGAGAGCAAACAGCAGCAGCCGTCCGCCACCACTGTGTGAACAGGGAGAATGTTGAGAAATATTTCAATGCCCAGAAAGACGTTATTCAAGAAAACAATTTAATTCAAAAACCTTCCCATAAAGGAAACATGGATGAGAAAAGCCATCATCCCTGAGAGCCAGACACAAACATACAGTCGCTACAAATCGCACAACACCATCAAAGTGCTTATTGGAATTAGCTCCTCATGTGCAATTACTTTCGTCTCCAAATGTTGGGGAGGTCGTGCCAGCGACAAGAAGATCACCTTAGAGTGGGCTGTTGGAGAAAATGCGCCGTGGACAAGGGTTACTAGCCGACAGGGGATTCCTCATTAGGGATGACTGCATCCGACTAGAGATCAGGCTCATTATGCCATCCTTCACCAAAGGGAAAGAGCAATATTGTTAGGAAAGACGTCGAGATGTCAAGACTGTATGGCTTGTTGCATTTATGTGACAAAGTTCGGGATCTTGGACTACTTTGGGCCCACAGTTGCTTCTTCTCTGAAGATCTCAATCTGTTTCGTGGCACGCAGAATGTTCATTTATAGATAACTGTAGCTGTACACATGCAACAAAAGATTCCTGATTTAGTTGGACAAATTCAAATTAGATCTGAAGCAGCAGAGTTTTATGACCATCTAGCAAAAAAGAAACGTCTAACAAAGCAAAACCGTGAGGTTATTTCAGAAAGTTACTTTGCAGTTGGTCACATGATTCTTGTTTTCAGATTGAGCAATGGTTTATTGCCAAAGCTAAGAGTGTGAATTCTTGTGTTCAGTTTTTCAATGTAATATATTGAGTCTAATGTGTCTAATACTGTATCTAATGTGTTGGGGGCGATGCAGCAAGTCCAGGGAACAGATTGTTCTCATATATTTCCGAATCTGTAGGCCGCTACCTCATAAGTGTGGGTTCCAAGGCATCGGCAAATCAAATGCTTTTAATGCTGGGACCAAAGACCGAATGCATCATACTACTGAGGTATGCACCTTGACACTTCTTGACTTTACCAAATCTGGTCTTAATCATTACGTAGGACAAAAACCATGGTCCAGCCACCATAGCTGGCGATGAAACATGTGGATATTTGGAGAAGGTGGCCAGTGGGGAAAATGCTGAATATTCAGGATAGAGTGAGATGATAAATACCTTTTTCAATGGCGAACGCTACACCTACGTTACAGATTCTTCCCCATAGAAGAATGAAAAACTTTATCAGAACCCGTGATTATAGTGGTGAACCGACTGAAAGACATCCGATTGAATCAAGCGTAATTCGACCATCTGATTCTTGTGGATTATTTAATCCATGGATGGAGGATTGCAAATCATTAGGGANTAATGCTGGGACCAAAGACCGAATGCATCATACTACTGAGGTATGCGCCTTGACACTTCTTGACTTTACCAAATCTGGTCTTATTCATTACGTAGGACAAAAACCATGGTCCAGCCACCATAGCTGGCGATGAAACATGTGGATATTTGGAGAAGGTGGCCAGTGGGGAAAATGCTGAATATTCAGGATACACTGAGATGATAAATACCTTTTTCAATGGCGAACGCTACACCTACGTTACAGATTCTTCCCCATAGAAGAATGAAAAACTTTATCAGAACCCGTGATTATAGTGGTGAACCGACTGAAAGACATCCGATTGAATCAAGCGTAATTCGACCATCTGATTCTTGTGGATTATTTAATCCATGGATGGAGGATTGCAAATCATTAGGGAAATGGTTGTGAACCGTAATGCAATTATGTACACCTGCGAAAAGAGTAAGAACCTTGCTTTACGTAGCCTCAGAGGGCTTTGCTGGGTAAAAGCAGTGCATGCAATCTTCTCCCGAGTCTCCAAGAAAATCCCTTCTTTCCTCTCCCAGTCTCCATATTCACACTTTGACAGCAGTGCACAGCCAAAGCCACACACTACAAAGCTTTGCTTTACTACAAGTACTACTGTATGTCGAGAAATGTTGAATTCATTATTTAACAGGGAGACCTACACACACGAATTTTCTACCAAAAAAATATCCATGTCGGAGGGGAAGCTGTCCATCGCAGGCAGTGGGCAACCTCGGATAGTTTGCAATCTCCTGGTTAAGATCATGAAATTAAATGACGGGCGGTTAGATTGGCTCCTTTTTTATCGAGAAAAACGAGGGCTTTGTATGATAATGAGGTCGAGCTGAATTTCCGGCAAGTTCAGCAGATTGGGATGACCAATCTAAATGATGTTATGTGTGACCTGTACAAAATCCACAGGAAGTCAGCCAGAAGCTGAGGAGAGGCTTCAAAAAGTTCCGGTAACAGAGTACAATAAGCGTTCAGAGGAGAACAAGGCAAGGGCAAAGGAACCGGGAAGATAAGAGCAACTTGCCATTGAAAAAAAAAATGTTTCTCTTCGTTTATTTTTTTATCTAAATGATTAATGATTAATGACTAATCTAAATGATGTTAAGTATGACCTGTACAAAATTCACAGGAAAGGTATTCCTGAGGACCAACCAGTAAAGACATACAAACTCAGCCAGAAGCTGAGGAGAAGTTTAGAGGCTTCAAAAAGTACCGGTAACAGAGTACAATCAGCGTTCAGAGGAGAACAAGGCAGGGCAAAGAAAACGGGAAGTTGGGCCTAAAATATGGTCCTGTGTGCTTACGACTATAAGTCCCCATCTTGGTGTTAAAGGTAACCATTTAGCTACACGTACTTACACACTGTATGAATTGTCTCTTAGTGCCAACGGCATGCCAGGACTTACCAGCTGCCATACAAGCCCCCACTGTCGACGTGGCAACACGTAGTACTACTCAATCATCTGATAGACCTACACGCTCGAGTTTTCTACGAAAAATCGTATCACGATGGAGGGGAAGCTGTCTATCGCAGGAATTGGGCAACCTCAGATAGTTTGCAATCTTCTGGTTAAGATCATGAAATCTTCTGGTTAAGATCATGAAATTAAATGACGGGCTATTAGATCAGCTCCTTTTTCATCGAGAAAAACGAGGGCTTTGTATGATGATGAGGTCGAGCTGAATTTCCAGCAAGTGCAGCGGATGGGGATGACGAATGTAAATATAAACATGATAAATGTTACGTATGACCTGTACAAAATCCACATGAAAGTTATTCGTGAGGACCAACCAGGAAAAACATACAAGCGCAGCCAGAAGCTGTTGACGAAAAGTTCAGAGGCTTCAAAAACGAGAGAGTAACGGAGTACAATCAGCATTCAGAAGAAAACAAGGCAAGGCAAAGTAATATGATCTAAAGGTAATAATAAAATATCACACTCCCTAAATTACATTTCTAAAAAGATAAACGATACTTATTTTTATTCAAGCTTTGTCGAATTATTCGCATACAATTCCATGACAAAGCACTGCCCACTTCTTGCATTTCAGAACAAAATAATGAAACTATTGGAGCACTCAGAATTTCCACTTGAATCTTCATCTGTGAGGGCATGCAACTCGTATTCGAAAAAGAGGTTTACGCACTGGACAAAACTTCACACGGTACCAACTTGATCAAATTTGCTAAATATTCTGGAAATTGACTATTATACATTATTATATTGTGTGTCGATTTTTATGCTCGCCTTCGCTTTGGATATGGATCATCGTGCGTTTTGCAGATTACGTTCCTGCTTCTTGTATGTTAACATATTTCTTATATTTCCTTTCTGTATATTATTCATTCAGGCATATTTAATTATTAGTAATTTTGCAANAATTTCAGTGCATCCCTTGATTTGGAAGAGGAACAGAGTTTCCTCTCACCTACAAGCGATTCAGTAAGTATGTATATGTAAATTGAATGTTTGGATATTATAATGATGGATATATAAAAACAAAATTTGATTTTAGCATTATTATTATCCCATTGTCATAACAGTTACGCCATCGACAGTGTAGTATCTAACAATTTCAATTTTTCAGTTTGAAAACGACTGTCAAAAGGCAATTGAGTACATTGAAGACCGGCCACCAGCACTGGCAGTGCTGGAATTATTCTTAGATGACATGTTCGCCTATTTACACCCACCGCACCAGGCACCCTCTGACTGTGCCATGAGGCTATTCAATTCAATTTTCAAAGCTGGGAAGATGAAGAAGAGAAACAAATGCACTCGGTGAGTACAAGGAGCAACATCGATCTTAGTAGCGTCTCCTTCGCTCCACTGCAACGTACTAGCATAAGCCTAGCTTTGTTTTAATCAATGAAAACTTTAATACTGATACATGAAAGTTTTGCTGCTATGTTTGCTGATACTAAGTTCTTTTGGTATTTTTTCAGACACGTTACAAGGTTCAGCCCAGTTTTACCTACAGATGAATGAAAGGGAAGGTGATGGTAAGTAACTTATCTTCTACGTAGTAGATGATGGGGTAGATGATGTTTGTTCAGATCACAATCAACAGCAATCAAAACCCCCGGTACCATGATAAAACAAATAATAATAAACAAAAATGGCTCTGCACCATGATATTCCGTTAGTTACCGGGATCTTGGTCAATTTGGAGTTTTACATTCATTTTGCCTTTTTTTTCAGATGACGAACTCCCTGACTTAGATCTTGTCTCAATCCCTACTGCACCAGAGCCAGTCTGTAGATGCCGACACTGTTGTTTTCTCCGGTTCCGTTGAATCTTCTGATGTTTGAAACAGATGCTTCTTGTAAATATGAGTCATTTTTGTAAATAAACACTGTATAATCTCTCCTAAATTGCATTGTTCATGGTTTTTTTACTTTCATGACCTAAACTATGTATTTGAAATGAAACTGCCTGTTTTTATTTTAACAGGTAGGCCTATTTGCATTCCTAGGAATAACTGTTCCCCTCACACCTGTCTAGACTATTGTCAAGTCCAGTAAGATCACTCATTTACATTGCGAAGCCCTAATTAAGCCTACTCGCCTAATACACAATGGCCATGGCGCGGTGTCTGAGGCTTTCGCAGTCGAGGTCACGAAAAGAATGCAAGCGCCAAAACAAATATGGGCCAAATGGGGTTTTTCAGGGTTTCTGGGCGGGGCCCATCATGGACTACCATGTGTCTGTACTACCTCCTTCGTACGCACAAACCCACGGAGAACTCCGCCAGGATTTCTGTTTCTGTCGCACCTCGAGTTGCGGTGCACCAAAGAGAACACTTGTGAACCAACCTGGCTCCCTGGTTGGCACCAAACCAGTTACACCGGCCGCTGTATATTTTCTGGTTCGAAAGTATTGGGAATGAGGATGGTCAGCCATTCTATCTATTGCGATTCACCCACCACTCTCTTGAACTATGCTTTTGAGCAAAAATACCGTCAATTTTCTGAACCAGAGAAGGTAGGTGTACAGAAAAACTGACGTGGTATTTAGAAATGTTCGGATTTGTTGCAAATGTTAACGATCTGTGATGACAGTGGAAAGTAGTCAAGACGGGCGGGGCCTAAGACCGTGTTTCCACGAGGCGTTTGCGGGCGCGGATTAGGAGGCGGGCGCGGGTGCGAGTGAAATAGCGAAAGCGAAATACCGGTACGTTGGATCGATTTTTTTCCACCCGCGCCCGCCACCGAAACCGCGTCCGCAAACGTCTCGTGGAAAGCGTTCAGAGGAGAACAAGGCATGGGGAAAGAAAACGGTAAGTTGGGCCTAAAATATGGCCCTGTGGGCTTACGAGTGTAAGTCCCCATCTTTTTGTTAAATGTAACCATTTACCTACACGTACTTACACACTGTATAAGTTGTCTCTTAGTGCCAACGGCAGGTCAGGACTTACGAGCTGTCATTCAAGCACCTACTGTCGACGTGGCAATAGACAGAAAGAAACCCTGCGATATCAATATGTCCTCCACCGTGAGCTGTGGAGGCCATAATTGAAGAACGTGTCTCTAAAGAATGTATCCATAGAACACGACCAACGGGCAGCATACAACGACTATATAAATTTGGTAATCAACATGGGTCTGATAATCACTCTGAGAGCTTCAAATCCAAAGATGGTATCTGTACCAACACGA
>NMRB01001734.1:38822-57381 GCA_002633025.1 Notospermus geniculatus | reverse complement strand
CATGCGACCTCTGCCAAAATGACATGCATTCAACGCCAGACAACACACTAAGCGATGGCTTTATTTGACAATGTTCCTAGCTTTCATGTCGACACATAACCTCGATTAAACATGGATCTTTTTTGATAAGAGCAACTTGCCATTGAAAATATTGTTTCTCTTGCTTTATTTTTTTCGGAATAGACTTGCAGATATATGACACACTTCGAATGTTGCCGGACCTAGCAAATGGTACTGTAATTGACTGGTTTTCTTTTTGCCGAGATATATGCACAGGTAAACTGATTGAAAATCCCATAGATGTCGGTTTTCCTGAACCAGCGTCGCTGATTCACGCCGCGTCCATACATGCCAGAGTGGTCATACATGCCAGCGAGATCCGTTCAGTGGTATTTGCAAAACCGCTTCCAAAAGTTGAAAATTGGAGAGATCCATAGACAGAAAGAAAGAAACCCTATGATATCAATATGTCCTCCACCGTGAGCTGTGGAGGCCATAATTGAAGAAAGTGTCTAGTCTAAAGAATGTCTTCATAGAACACGACCAATGGGCAGCATACAACGACCTACATAAATCTGGTAATCAACATGGGCCTGTTAGTCACTCTGAGACCTTCAAATCCAAAGGTGGTATCTGTACCAACACGATTGAAGGATTATGGGGAGACATTTTAAAAACACAAGATTAAAGCCATGAAAAGGGTACTCCACATAGCCGTATCAGTGACATCCTAGATGAATTCATGTACCGATACAAGTACCGGGAACATGAGACTGGACAACCGAATAATATATACTCCACTGTCGATTGGAGGACATTTCCGAAATGTAACCTCTCAATGTAATTTTTCCAAGATTTTCACAATACGTGCACAAATAATAATGCACAAATGTAATAAAGACATAACTGACAAACTCAATAGATGACATTAGTGGTGTCCGTGGAATGGCGGCAATATCACCCGTATCTTGTCATGTGGAGATAAAGGAAATGAAATGGCCCATAGCCCTTGTGCTCAGCTGTAAGTAACTGAACTAGAAGAACAGTTGACAAAGTTATATTGAAGTGTTCCAGGCAAGCCGTTCCAGGGTAACATGGTCGTGGTCAAAAGGAGAAAGAGGAAGGAACAGACCGACCAGGAGAAAGGGAAAGCTGGAAAAGCCGTGCCAGGGCTTTTTTTCTGTGGAACATGATGTCTTTGGCAATATTCTCGACCCCAGTGGGGACAGTGACTGTGTTACAGTGTCTCGGCAAGAAGATTTCAGGAGATCAGCAACCTGAGTTCTGTGATGTGATGATGCAGCTGTTAACTGCTGTCATTGCTGTGCTGGAGAAGCAGTTGCATACTTACCTGGAGGGAAACTTGTCTTCACCATCACCGCAAATGATTCTTCAAACCAAGTCAGCCCCTACTCATAATATCTATGCTGAACAGACCCTTGACGTACTTGACCTTGAGGCTTAAAGGTCAAGGTCATAGAGGTCCAAGGTCCAATGAAAATAATCCATTATTTACATACCTGACAGCACAAAATACTATTTTAAGTTGTATTTCTCAGCTTTCAGCTAAGTAAGAAGCCGATCCAACATGTTGGGTGGACGATTTTTCAATTTATGACACTGACGTGCTTGACGGTCAAGGTCATTGAGTTGATATGATTGAACTTTTGATGCTGGTATGTGTCTTACATTCAGTTACAACTAACTCTCCTGAAAATTTTGAAGCAATTGCATAAGAAATAAGCAAATAACAGGAAATTTAGTCAAGCGGAACCGCTTAAGTGTCCCCAATTTTATTGTCTTTAGTCTATCATAATTACCATTAGCCAAAAGCCCGAAATAATGAACACTAAAATGGCAATATCTCGGCTTCTATTTCAACTATCCTAACAAATGAGGTATCACTTTTTTGCTTTTTTAATTCTCTATTGTAATAAAATACTTCTAGATAGATATTATGAGTTTTGAAAAAAATGCCCTAGTGCCTACGCTGGATGCTGCCTGCTTGGAAGGTGAAAACCTCACCGGTATAAAGATTGAACAATTTTGGGAATTAGTTTGGCTTCAGAGGCAGGGGATGACCCAAAGGGCAACACGTCGGAGTTTTGACCTTTCAGCTCGGGTTCTACTCTACAGGCATAAGATGTGCGCTAACCCTGATTTTTGTGACTTGGCAGCGTATTTTTCCAATAGCCCTGTCAACAGTCCATGAAATTTTCTGGATAGAGTTGTGCAACAATATCCTAATGAACAGCAGCATTCCAGTGCTGTGGTTTGGCAACCCTACTGACATGGAAAGAAATGCTGCATATGCCAGCAGGAAAGCAAGAGAATCACCGATTTTCGAACTGTTATCTGACTTCGCTGACCCTGGAGGTGGGCGAGATAACCAGTGGCAGGAAGCCTTCATTACGAAAGAGTACAGATCCATGAACATTAAAAGGAAGGCATTGTGTGACTTTTTATTCAACATTGGTTGATCTGGATTGCGGTTTTAACTCTTCCTGTGGGGGCAGCAACCACACCAAGGTGTGGAGACTCAATTATGTGAAAATGATGGGGAAACTGATGTTGTGCCACAGGGCCTTCTATCTCTCCTTCGAAGAACACGCGATTATTTTGTAATCCTGGCTGTGGACAAAGGATATATTTATGTCCCGTACAGTGTTAGCCGTGACAATATAACCAACCTGAAGCAGTGGTGCACTGATAATGGTTGCAGAATAATTTGGCCAGGTCAAGGTGAGGGTGACATTCTTCAAGTTGCTGCCAGTGGTAAAATTGAGATGATAGTTTCACCAGATGAACCAGTGTCAACAAAAACAAAACAGCACAAAAATAGTAGGAAAACTGAGATTTGCAGCTTTGCTTAGCAATTCCATGGGGGCAATGGCTGATGAGAAAATCAGGTTTGCAAAGGTGCTGACTTACCATATTTTTCAACACTTTCTGTTGAGTGTACATTACATCTCAAACTGTTTCTGAATTTGCCCTTTTACAAGTTCCGCCAACTCAGGCATTTTTTTCACCATCATGGTATCCATAATTTGGCACCAGAGTATTTAATGCGCCAGGAACAGGCAGAGAGACTCCCAGGATGCAAGTCGATGATCGTAGTTGGTGTTTGTATAAAGAGGAAGGAGAAATCATCCAACCACGGTGACCGGGAGGATGTTGCCTTTGTCATTCTTAAAATACTTGCAAAAAGCAGTCCAACATTTCTTCACCGAACAGAGTTTAAAGATGAAATTTGGCTCAAGGTTTGAGCACAGAAGGGAGGTAATAGTACAAAACTTTGTTTTCAAATTGCAAACATTGCTGAAGGGAACAGTGCTGAAAACACAAGATGCTCTTTTTATGAGGCTACCAACACCGAAGACAACCTGAAGGGGGGGGGGGAACTCGAATTTATTTGTACGGTGTTCCTCACCAGAATGTGTCGGCTGTCGACACCCTAGCCAGCCTATGGCATTGGAGGTTGGCCCCGCGGCTGGTGTCTTTCATACCAGTCGCGGAGCGGACAACCTTAAAGGTTGCGGTGGAGGCTGAAATGCCTCCACTTGAGGTGCCACCCACTCCGGCACCGGCCGTGCAACCCACCTTCAATGCGCATTTTCAGCAGGGCACCCTGGAGTGGCGCGGCGGGTCTGCGAACTTTACGTTCGACCACGCCATGGCCAGTTATTTTTTCCCTGGATCCTGGTCCAAGGGTCCGGGGAACGCTTCGGAGAGGGTGGATTGGACACTGGGTGTCCACCCTCGTGTGGTGCAGGGACACGCACGATAGAGAAGAGTGGGGCCAAGGTGGTACCCATAAAGCCACCCGACCATGAAAAGTCAAGTTTTACGGTGGTGCTTGCCTTCACGGCAACTGGAAAGAAGTTGCCTCCAATGCTGATTTTCAAACGACAAACGGTCCCGAAGGAAAAGTTTCCCAGCGGCGTCATCATCAAAGCAAATAAAAAAGGCCGGAGGAGATAATGAATGAGTGGTTAGACGAGGCATACGTTAAAAGGCCAGGCAGATTCTTCCACACAACGAAATCGGTCCTCATCCTTGATTCTATGACAGCTCATAAAACAGATTCGGTAAAATCCCATCTCGCGAAGCAAAATTCAAAGATAGCAATTATCCCCGGCAGCCTAACTAATGTATGTTCATTAGATACACCGATGAGCTTCAAGAATTGCCCCAAGAATGGCCCGCCGATGATGTGCCTGCCTTGCCCTGCCATGGGTGCCACCCAAAGCCTGGGAAACCCCTAAAAGCCTTCATGCAGCCTCGAAAGCTTTTAGACAAAGTTTGTAACGCCGCCGACCTGCTCGTCGACATCACCAGGGACTGAAAGAATACTGTTACTTCGTCAAAGACAATGAGGACAACATCCAACGAGGCCAAGATGGCCATACGAGTTTGTTCACGGATGACTACGGATTGTGGGATTCGTTCAGGAAGTCACTTCGTCTCACTTTGCCCCCGACACATGCATGTAGTGCTCGAAAATTATCAAATGTAAGGATGAATTTGGATCGCATTTTGGAAGATGTCAATGAGACGCCAGCATCAAAAGGTAAGGGAATGGTGGTGCTGAAGGTCATTCATGCATGTCATAAGTTTTTGTTCACATGACAATGAAGTGTGGCTTTCAGGAAAATGAACAACATTCAATCCATTTTCATTTTCAGGTTTTTGACCGCTTGAATGACAGAGGGGTATGCCTAAACTACTCGAGGATGCAACATTACCAGAAATTTGTAAGGCTGGCGATCCCCTAGATGTCGTGCCAACAGCGTCATAGAGCCAATCAGAATGACGTGACGCATTTACTGAAATTTTGTTGTTTGGTCAATAGGAATTCCATTGCGTTGCCGGAGGCCTACTTTGGCGCAGGCGCAGTCTGGATATTCCATATTTCTGGTAATGACATGCACTGCAGCCAGGATTGCAAGAGAATCGTATCTGATACTGGTGGAGGCAATTCGAGCGGGAAAATTCATAAAACTGACAGGTGACAACTTAAATTTCCAGCAGGATGTCCGTCATGAAAGGACTGGGCACCATAAGCACATGAGGCATGTTTTCAGCAGCAGCTTTCATCTCAGAACAACGCTTTCTGCCTGGAACAATCCACCTCATATGCCAATAAACGACATGACAGTTTAAGATGTCACACTTTCAAAGAAAGAGTATGATGCCATTGCTTTGGACATGACTTCAATCGTACCCAGGATTCTTATTCATTACTTGCCACAGCTTGTGGCAATTTTCAGAGGCACTGTTCCCAAAGACAATTATCCAACCCTTGACAACTGTTGTGAAAAGACGAAAGTTGTAAGACTAGAGACTTGGTTTTTGAATGATCAATATTACCAGGATGATGTGAAGATCCTGGAACACTACCAAAAGCTGATGGTTAAATCACATCCTGAAGCTGGAAGAAACCTTACTGACAGCGACCATATTCCCATAGACCAATTGACAAGGGAACGATTTAGATTGATTCGACAGGGCCAAAAGGATGGCACAGATCAGTCTGTCAATCTGCAACCTGTGCAATTCGAAACTATTTCATTTGTCAATGAACTATCTTGAAAGACTCACATTCACCCTTCTCTGGGATAAAAGAAGCTGCACCCAGACCAAGATATCAATAGCTACGGAAAGTATGTGTCACACATAAAAGACTGACTAGAAAAAGCTCATGAGATTGCTGGAAATAACCTCAATAAAGTAGCTCGTCGTCATGAGGACACTTACAACAGCAAGTGGCCAGGGGCTACTCATGATGCGTACATTTTTAGAAATTCGAGCCTGAAAGACCACATGGATGAGACGAATCCCCAAAGCAGTGATGGTTTGTTGCTGGGTGACAGCGGTTACCCCTGCTTACCTTTTCTAATGACCCCTTACAGCAACCCCACCACAAACACAGAAAACCGGTTTAACAACGCCCTTTGTGCAACTGGAGTCCGCATTCAGCATGCGTTTGGAGTTCTAAAGAGACGTTTCCACATTGTTTCAGCTTGTTGTGTTGTACACAACATTGCGAAGATGCGCGGCGAAAGAGACCCTCCAGACGTTGACAGTATGATGAAGAAGGTGAAGA
Source organism: Notospermus geniculatus (assembly GCA_002633025.1). Taxonomy (NCBI): domain Eukaryota; kingdom Metazoa; phylum Nemertea; class Pilidiophora; order Heteronemertea; family Lineidae; genus Notospermus; species Notospermus geniculatus. The sequence goes on along the minus strand of NMRB01001734.1, from coordinate 51,275 downwards.
TGATGTTTATGAAGGGCCACACGACAGTCGCCACCACCGGGACCACTTGGCACAGATGTACTTTGCAGGGGGTTACAGTAAGGAAATAAAATGATGCATCAACCTATTAAACAGGTTAATTTGTCCTGCTGTAAACTGCTATCAGGGGTAAATAAAAAAGTTCATAATTTAGCTATACTAGGCGATTTAGGCCGGTACCCCTTGGCCCTGAATATCTTATTATAATGAACGGTAGCCATTTTGGATATTGTTATCAACCTGAGTTGACCTGTCATCTGCTATTCCTTGCTATGTAATGACTGTACACGCTTCGGGTGGAACGGATTTTCTGCCCGATCTCCTCCTCAGCTAGGGCTTGAAGCCTACGAAGAGCAGCCTATGTGTAGAGTACAATAGGAGGAAAGTACCATGACGGTATTTTGGATGAAGTGATTATTTGTGTGAAAAAGAGATAAAATCAGATGTCTGGTAACCTGTGCTGCCATACACAACACAAACAGTGTCAGAATGCCAGTGACCTACCTCGACCGGTATTATGGTAAACAGACACACAGTAAGACTCATGTGAACCTATACCATGAATCTGGGTCATATTGGCATTATGAGGCTGATTGAAGAAGTCTATTAACCCTTTCGGTCCTAACTAAAAGTAAAAAGTGTCCATTTCGTAACATGAATTTCTGATGTCCCTACAAAAACGCGCCTAGCTCCCAAAATATACTTGAGTGTTTTGTCACAAAAACTGGTGACAAGACACTCATTCTGGAGGCAACTAAATGGGCCACGACCTCATGCAGGTTTGCTTCTTCCAAAATGTCTGTGAGAGAAACAGGCCAGAACCGAAGTTGCAAGTTGTGAGAAAATTCGGCCTACGTTTTCGTCAGGTTGCCAATCTTTAAACGTCTATATCTCGATAACCGTTGCTCCTACGCGTCTGAAAATTGGTCAGAATGTAGAGTACATTTCTCCCCAGCAACTGTCAGTATCTTCCACATATTGTTCTTCTTTCATTGTTCTTCTCATTCACATTTCAAATGAACGACATGATATTATGTAACATCAAGATCAATGATGCCAAGCCCTATTGCACAGGGCCATCAAGACCTACGCACACTTGCATTTGACCAGTAGATGTCCACAATGGCAGCTGTAATGCTCTCTGTAGCAAGTTTATTTCCAATAATTTGCACCGCCATAGATTCAGTGATTACTCCAAACAGAATTATTCTTTCAAATTTGCAAACTGTGGACATACGTTTTCGAGACAGGCATTGCTGAAGTGAAGACCAAGATCTATGTGTTAGGTTTGTAGGGTCAGTACATGTTTTCATATAAAGTGGTTTCCATAAACCGAAAAAGGACACCAGGGCGCAGTTTCACAAAGAATCTTAAGTCTAAAGTTTGACTTAACTCATCATGTGACCAGGTTTCAACAAATCAGACGACTTCGTTTCATACAGTTTTTTCTTAGACTTAAGATTCTTTGTGAAACTGGGCCCAGTTCTAGTGGTGCTACTACGGCTTCCAGCCATACCAACAGTGGTGGTGGAAACAGACACAATGGAAAAAACACAACTATTATGACGCGTGTTTCAGATGTGGTGAACTTGGGCATAAGAAGGTGGATTGTCCAAAGTTACATGTAGCTAAGCCAAAGAGACAAGCTGTGGATTAATATACAGGTACAGCGGGCAGGGAGGGTGCTAACCCTCTGGCTCTGGTGTTTGTGCCTAAGGCAGCTGATCCAGCTCGTGATAACACTCGATTGGTGGGGGAATCCGTGAACGAAAAGGGACCATTGGTAGACATTCAAGTGAATGAGGTGGTGACTCATGGACTTGTGGATTCGATATCAGCAATTACCATGGTGACGAAAGACTTTTGGAAAAAAAGTTGAGAGTGATTCCCAAATACAGTGGTGTCAGCCAATGAAACTTCAGTATTCAAGGGGTTTCCCAGATTTCTTGAGTGTTATAGGTTTCTCATTGTAGGCTGCATCTATATGAACATGACTGCAGGCGATGCTGTAATGCACTTTGTAGCATGCTAGGAACTGTGTAAAATGGCTGTTAACGGTGGAAAAGAAAAAAAGAGGAGGACAGAAAGAGCATACATGATCTGTCAAATCAAAATCCTTGGGACAATTCAATAAATGTTGTCCTACCCTGGCCTAGCAGATAATTTCCCTGCCTATTTGGCCAGTATGCATAACAGCATGGATAACAACAATATTGCAACGTGTGACCACACTTAAAGTTAAGGGTGGTTTTAAGGCTTTCACTATTCCCAAGTGCTTTTCTGCATCTCCCTTAAACTTAGTTTTTCACTTGAGGGACTTGATTTGAGGGAATCCCTTGGAATTTTTAAACTTAAGACATTTTATGGATATGGCCCCAGAGACTTGGTTTTTGAATGAACAATATTACCCGGATGACGTGAAGATCCTGGAACACTACCAAAAGCTGATGGTTAAATCACATGCTGAAGCTGGAAGGAAGCTTACGGACAGCGACCATATTCCCCATAGGTGGGGAACAACTGAAAAGGGAACGATTTAGCATCGCTAAATTAATTCGGCTGGGCCAAAAGGTTGGAACAGATCAGTTTGTCAATCTGCAACCTCTACAAATCGAACTATTTCATTTGTCCATGAACTATCTTGAAAGGCTCCCCATTCACCCTTCTCTGGGATAAAAGAAGTGAAGGAGACATTGGTACTGAAACACCCTAGTCTAGTGTCAGTTGTAAATATCGCTTATATCAATAACAACGTGTCAACATTTGTGTATTTTCACTATTGTGCTGGCTATTATGTTAAATAAATAGATGTATTTTTCCATTGTAATTTTGTANAGGAGGACAGAAAGAGCATATATCAAAAATCAAAATCCTTGGGACAATTCAGATAATTTCCCTGCCTATTTGGCCAGTATGCATTAAAAACAGCATGGATAACAATATTGCAACGTGTGACCACACTTAAAGTTTAGGGTGGTTTTAAGGCTTTCACTATTCCCAAGTGCTTTTCGGCATCTCCCTTAAACTTAGATTTTCACTTAAGTGATGATTTGAGGGGATCCCTTGGGATTTTTAAACTTAAGACATTTTATGCATATGGCCCCAGAGACTTGGTTTTCGAATGAACAATATTACCAGGATGACGTGAAGATCCTGGAACACTACTACCAAAGGCTGATGGTTAAATCACATGCTGAAGCTGGAAGGAAGCTTACGGACAGCGACCATATTCCCCATAGGTGGGGAACAACTGAAAAGGGAACGATTTAGCATCGCTAAATTAATTCGGCTGGGCCAAAAGGTTGGAACAGATCAGTTTGTCAATCTGCAACCTCTACAAATCGAACTATTTCATTTGTCCATGAACTATCTTGAAAGGCTCCCCATTTACCCTTCTCTGGGATAAAAGAAGTGAAGGAGACATTGGTACTGAAACACCCTAGTCTAGTGTCAGTTGTAAATATGGCTTATATCAATAACAACGTGTCAACATTTGTGTATTTTCACTATTGTGCTGGCTATTATGTTAAATAAATAGATGTATTTTTCCATTGTAATTTTGTATTAAAAGTGTATGTAGTCAACTTTTTAGTCACCTTTAGGCCTAATTACTCAATCTCATACCCAGATCTACCTCATCCTAGGATATCTCTGGACATGGATGGAGTCACAAGGGAAGTGTTCACTGTATTTTTCACGGAAGCCCTGTCAGAATATTTTGGAGGCCACAACCAGTGCGTTCCGGAAATGAACCATTTATTTGTGAACTCGGACGCTATGTATATTTTTGGTAAAATTCTATCGCATGCTTTTGTTCTTTTGGTATACTTCCCAACAAAGTTATGCACTGCCTCTCTCGCTAGCATGTTCCATTGTTCTGTCAGTGATGATTGACATGTTCTCGGAATGCTTTCTACAAGAGGAGGATGGCAGTTATGAGTTTTATGGAGAGGGTACTCAGAAATCCCGATATGCTGGTGGAGCGGAAAACACCAACAGATGCATCACTGTGTTGTCAAGGTTCAATTGCCACGTGATACGAAATCCAAGTAACATTAGAGAGCTTGTGGTCAGCTTAGCCAGACTTGAATTGTACTTCGCAAGAGTGTGGCCACTTACGCAGGTGAAAGTTGGTTTGAAGTCCCATCTCCACTTGTGGGATGGCATGACCCCTGCCATATGGATGATGCTCTATGAAACTCTACGCTCTACAGCTGAGAAAATCAATTCCACTGTCGTCGTTGAGTACACAAAGATCGGTGACGAAGATGAAGGGGAAGATGAAGAAGGGAGGAGAATCTTGTTCCTCTATGGAAACAAGAGTTGCAGAATTCTTCGAGCAGTATCTGTCCAATGTAAAAATTCTGCTCAAAGTATTAATGTTTTGGACGTCATCTGATTCTATTGTTGATGATCTGAAGATCGATTTCAATTCATTAGAAGGAGAACCTGAGCCGATACTAAAGGTTACACCTGTTAAAAATACCCGTGTTTTTCCAGACCCGTGACAAACCCGTGTTTGCGAAAAGCCCGGCGAGAGGTCACACTAGCACATTTTGTAGTTAAGTAGCCCGGCGACAGTTGCGCTGCATGCACTGACTCTTCAGTCATTTCTGACCTAGTGGTATATGTTTACCAAGTTTCCGATCAATAGTTCCAGCGGTTATGAAACTTTCCCTGCTAAGGGACGACCGACGACGACCACGGACACTGCACTATCGTAAAAACAGTTACTTTTCTGTTCAAGCGATGATGACGATGGCATTATTTCTTCATCTATATCAACCATGTCGACAGCAGTTTTAGGCGCACCTGTATCCGTACTGTCAACACCAACGTCCCACAGTACTCCGACAGCAGCTTTATGCAGGCCATATAGATTTCAAGGAATCTGGAAAACACGGATCTCCAAGGAACCCTGCGGAATTAACTCCAAATGATGCATGATAGGAGAAAACGACATCATTATAAATGTATACACAGAAAAAAATAATTGTTTCGAGCTGAGACAGATATCGTCTAGCAGCGATTTTGAGCAAATTTTTTGTCTCATTCTGAGACTTCAGCTTCTCTTCATGACACTTCGTTCGTCTATGAGATACAACATGCATCACTTTGAGATAAAATCAATTCTTTAATTGATTGAGTAAAATAAATTGTCTCACTATGAGATCAGATCCATCTTAAAATGAGGCGTAAAGTAACGCCTATCTCAAATTGAGAAACAGTTTTTATTGGAGGGAGACAGTGATATCTCGTATTGAGTCACAGAAATATTTTGATCTCAATTTGAGATTTGGTCGATCTCTGTAGTGCGACTGAGACGTCGGCTTCTTAATCGGAGATTCCGTGTGTCTCGTCTGCAGCAGCTCGTGTTTCATTTTGAGACTCATATTCGATACTTTTTTCATGCACCGCACAATCTTCCGCTCACAAATCCTCAGGTAAGTTATTTCTAATGAAGTTTAGCGAACGGTACCGGTATTGCCGGGATGGCAAAGATATGATAAGAACCTGTAGTGTTTGAAAGAATTCATTTGGCAAGTCAGTTTTTATAGGGCCTGGCCTAGTTTTCCTCTTCATGGTACAGGTGTAACATCTGTGAGTGTTTCTGTAGCTCAGTGTTCCCCAACAATAGACGCGGCCTAGAGTGGTTATTGTTGGGTTAGTTGCCGCTTAATCCGTCAGGAGGGAAACAATAAGAAAAACACAGAAATACGGGGAACACTGATCGACGTTACACCTGTAATGTGTCACACATAAAAGACTGACTAGAAAAAGCTCATGAGATTGCTGGAAATAACCTCAATAAAGTAGCTCGTCGTCATGAGGACACTTACGACAGCAAGTGGCCAGAGGCTACGCATGATGCGTACATTTTTAGAAATTCGAGCCTAAAAGACCACATGGATGAGACGAATCCCCAAGGCAGTGATGGTTTGTTGCTGGGTGACAGCGGTTACCTCCGCTTACCTTTTCTAATGACCCCTTACAGCAACCCCACTACAAACACAGAAAACCGGTTTAACAACGCCCTTTGTGCAACTGGAGTCCGCATTCAGCATGCGTTTGGAGTTCTAAAGAGACGTTTCCACGGGTTGCATGGAGAAATAAGGATGAAACCAGAGAGAGCGGTCAAGATTGTTTCAGCTTGTTGTGTTTTACACAACATTGCGATGTCCGTCATGAAAGGTCTGGGCACCATAAGCACATGATGCATATGTTTTCAGCAGCAGCTTTCATCTCAGAACATCGCTTTCTGCCTGGAACAATCCACCTCATATCCCAATAAACGACATGACAGTTAAGACGTCACACTTTCAAAGAAAGAGTTTGATGCCCTCGCTTTGGACATGACTTCAATCGTTGCCAGGATTCTTATTCATTACTTGCCACAGCTTGGACAATTTTCAAAGGCACTATTCCCAAAGACAATGACCCAACCCTTGACAACTGTTGTGAAAAGACGAAAGTTGTAGGACTAGAGACTTGGTTTTTGAATGAACAATGTTACCTGGACGATGTGAAGATCATGAAACACTACCAAAAGCTGATGGTTAAATCACGCTGAAAGGGTAAATGTCGTCCTGGGTATATACAAATATTACCCAGGATCTCAATGTTCACTAAAACAATACCCTGGGTGTACTTTTGGTAACCGAACATCACCCAGCATCGTAGTATGACACCTGGATTCGAGGTTGTCTCGCCCGTGGTCACATGACCGCCTGAAGAATGTCATGAACAGCTACACTCAGCAAGTACCGCGACGCGAGACCGCGAGATTCCACGGGATTTCTAAATATGACTCGTTCATAGGCACTGATTGCGGATGCTGGGTGATGTTCGGCTACCGAAACTACACCCAGGGTATTGTTTTAATGAAGATTGGGATCCTGGGTAATCTTTGTATATACCCAGGAGGACATTTACCCTTTCAGCTTAAATCACATGGTGAAGATGGAAGGAACCTTATGGACAGCGACCATATTCCCATAGGTGGGAACAATTGACAAGGGAACGATTTAGATTGATTCGACAGGGCCAAAAGGTTGGCACAGATCAGTCTGTCAACCTGCAACCTGTACAATTCGAAACTATTTCATTTGTCAATGAACTATCTTAAAAGACTCCCATTCACCCATCTCTGGGATAAAGGAAGCTGCACCCAGACAAAGAGATCAATAGCTAAGGAGAGTATGTGTCACACATAAAAGACGGACTAGAAAAAGCTCACGTGAGATAGCTTGAAATAACCTCAATAAAGTAGTTCGTCGTCATGAGGACACTTACGACAGCAAGTGGCCAGGGGCTACGCATGATGCGTACATTTTTAGAAAGTCGAACCTAAAAGACCACATGGATGAGACGAATCCCCAAGGCAGTGATGGTTTGTTGCTGGGTGACAGCGGTTACCCCTGTTTACCTTTTCTAATGACCCCTTACAGCAACCCCACCACAAACACAGAAAACCGGTTTAACAACGCCCTTTGTGCAACTGGAGTTCGCATTCAGCATGCGTTTGGAGTTCTAAAGAGACGTTTCCACGTGTTGCATGGAGAAATAAGAATGAAACCAGAGAGAGCGGTCAAGATTGTTTCAGCTTGTTGTGTTTTACACAACATTGCGAAGATGCGTGGGGAAAGAGACCCTCCAGACGTTGACAGTGATGATGAAGAAGGTGAAGATGATGTTTGTGAAGGGCCACACGACGGTCGCCACCACCGGGACCACTTGGCACAGATGTACTTTGCAGGGGGNGGGGTTACAGTAAAGAAATAAAATGATGCTGAATGGTGTCTTGAAAAAGTGTTTTATTATCAACCTATTAAACAGGTTAATTTGTCCTGCTGTAAATTTCTATCAGGGGTAAATAAAAAAGCTGATAATTTAGCCATACTAGGCGATTTAGGCCGGTACCCCTTGGGCCTGAATATCTTATTATAATGGACGGTACCCATTTTGGATATTGTTATCAACCTGAGTTTACCTGTTATCTGTTATACCTTGCTATGTAATTCTTCGAGCAGTATCTGTACACGCTTCGGGTGGAACGGATTTTCTGCCCGATCTCCTCCTCAGCTAGGGCTTGAAGCCTACGAAGAGCGGCCTATGTGTAGAGTACAATAGGAGGAAAGTACAATGACGGTATTTTGGATGAAGTGATTATTTGTGTGAAAAAGAGATAAAATCAGGTGTCTCGTAACCTGTGCTGCCATGTACAAGACAAACAGTATCACAATGCCAGTGACCTACCTCGACTGGTATTATGGTAAACAGATACACAGTAACGCCGAATGGGTCAATGTCGTCCTCGGTTTACCCAGGATCATCCTGGGAAATCTTTTTCTTTACCCAGGACGGCCCTGGGTAAACCTAAGGATCCTTAACTTTACCCAGCTTGGGAGTTCATGCTGTACGTGCGTCTCTTTCGGCAGAGAACATGCAGTAGGATCATTGTTAAAAAGGGCCGAAAATTACCGCTATACCTCCTCCGGGGTTTGCAATAGGAAGACAAGACCAAACCCTACAACTTTTCAAATTCTCAAGGACTTAGGAGCGATAGGCCTAGGTAGAACATGTATGATCCGCGTGCATTTCGTCATTTTCACGAGTTTACTTTTTGCAGAACATGCAGTACGACCATAACTCGAAAGGGCTGAAAATTACCGCTATACCTGCTCCGGGGTATGGAATAGGGAGAAAAGACCAATCCCTACAACTTTTCAAAAGGGACCGATAGTAAATTCTCAAGGACTTAGGAGCTATAGGCCTAAAGTCTATTTCCAAGGAGAGTGTGACGGCAACATCAAAAAACACCATGTATGCAGCCACTTAGCCTATCAGGTCAACGATAAACAATCGGTCAGCTCACTCCAGGATGTGGGCTTCCCCAGCCTTTCAGTGAACTCTCAGGTAGCCTATAGCCTATTCTCATACTTTGGAGAGTAGGCTTTTGGGATTATGCATGTATGTCTGTATAGATGATGGGCACCATGATGAACATGAACATGAATACATTTTCTTCAAATTCAGAACAGGGTATTTCTTCTGCCTAGGAACAGCTGATGACACAGTTTTAGGGGTATTTCCTGATTTAGTCATGGTATTTTTAGAATTGATGTAAATAAAAATGTTACACACACCACTGGGAAGTGAAGGAATTTCATTCAGTGCGTTGGATCAGTGTATACACAACCTTCAATATGATCTTTCTGCCAGGGCCTGGGCTGATCTCTGCTGCTTTCATTTTGCGATTATTTTTGTATTTTATACTGCCTTCCTTACAAGGAGAGGAGGCAGAGGCTTCATCCAGTAGATCAACCAAACACAAAGCAGGGGCTGGAGCTCCCTTGAACAGCAAAGTTAAAGCTGTTGTCCTGAATGTATTTGACTTTTTTCAAAAGCAACATCCAAAGTGGACAGTTGAAATTTGTGTAAAAAAGACCGCCGAGGCATGTGGAATCGGGACAACTTCCGTTTGGAATGCAAGGAGGGAGAAGAGGGACACAGGGACATTAGTTACTCCAAGGAAGAAGAAAAAGACCACAGAAGAAAGGATGCCATCCCCAGAAAGATATGATTCTTTTGTCCGTTCGGCACTCAGACGACTTGTACACAGTTTTTTTATGAGGAACGAGCCGCCGACCCTTGACAAAGTAAAGAAAGCATACGACTTACAGCGAGAAAAGGAAAAGGATGACTGTCTCCCACCAATGTCACGCAGTACAATGTACAGGTTGTTAAAGAAAATTGGATTTCGGTACCAGAAGCGGAGCAGAAAAAGTCTGTTAATTGAGAGAGAAGACCTAATCAAATGGCGACACCAATATTTGAGACATATAAGGCGGCATAGGGAGGAGAGACCCATATTTTACCTGGACGAAACCTGGACATTTGCCGGAATGACAACTCCAAAAGCATGGGTTGACACAAGTCTGAAGACTTCAAAGCAAGCATTTTTGGAAGGTTACGGGCGTGGATGCTTGAAAGATCCAACGGGGAAGGGTGAAAGACTCATTATTCTTCATGTGGGTAGTAAATCAGGTTTTTTGAGTGGGGCAGGGCTGGTCTTCAGAACGACTGGAAAGTTAGCGGATTATCATGGAGACATGAACAGTGCTATGTTTGAGAAATGGTTTCAGGAGGAACTCCTCCCCAGGCTACCGAATAATGCAGTTATCGTGATGGATAATGCTAAGTATCATTCGCGAGAACTTGATAAACCGCCTACCAAAAGTTCAACGAAAGCAGTTATGCAGGACTGGCTCAGAAAAAAGGATATCAAATTTGAGGAAAAAATGACTAAGCGAATGCTGTATGAACTGATCAGTGAAAATAAAAGTGAAAAAAAATATGTGGTAGATGAACTGGCGAGGGAAGGAGGATTCACAGTGTTAAGATTACCACCATATCACTGTGAGTTAAACCCAATAGAGATGGTGTGGGCGCAAGTTAAAGGGTATGTGAAAAGCAAAAACACCACAATGAAGGTAAAGGATGTACAGGATTTAACAAAAGAAGCTTTGACCCAAGTAACACCGGACCAATGGAACAACTACTGTGAGCACGTGAAGAAAGCTGAAATGGAAATGTGGGACTTAGAGGGTTTGATGGATGCAGTGGTGGACAAAGTTATAATAACGTTGGGAAAGGACGACAGTACAGATTCATCAGATGGGGAATATAGTGACAATGACAATGACAGTGATTCAGACATGGACTTTAAACCTTTGGAATGAGAATGATGGAATATACATGCATGTACTTGTAATTATAATAGGACAGATCTGCAGGTAACACCCTTTATATTTTAGTGCATGCTGCCTGCCTGAAACTCAGTGGTGTCCGAATGGAGTATAATCACCTTACATGCCTGATGGGCTAGAAGGTCACATGTGGTGATAGTTATAAATACTGCATTCCAATCTGTAACTGGTGAAATATCATAGCCTTTGTGGTCAGTTTGCCGCCACACTCTCCTTGGAAATAGACTATAGTTCGAGGCCACCCTTCATTTCATGATTTACGCTGAATATCAACCTCACTACACCACTCGGGAACTCCAATACATTTCTCCCCAGCAACTGTCAGTATCTTCCACATACTGTTCTTCTTTCATTGTTCTTCTCATTCACATTTCAAGTGAACGACATGATATTATGTAACATCAAGATCAATGATGCCAAGCCCTATTGTACAGGGCCATCAAGACCTACGCACACTTGCATTTGACTAGTAGATGTCCACAATGGCAGATGTTAAATTAATGCTCTCTGTGAAAAATGTGGCAAGTTTATTTCCAATAATTTCCACCGCCATAGATTCAGTGATTACTCCAAACAGGATTATTCTTTCAAATTTGCAAACTGTGGACATACGTTTTCGAGACAGGCTATGGTGAAGGATTGTTATTATCAGATAAAGATGACGGCATTGTTGAAGTGAAGACCAAGAATTATGTGTTAGGTTTGTAGGGTCAGTGCAGGTTTTCATATAAAGTGGTTTCCATAAACCGAAAAAGGACACCAGTTCTAGTGGTGCTACTACGGCTTCCAGCCATGCCAACAGTGGAGGTGGAAACAGACACGATGGAAAAAAACACAACTATATTATAATGATGCGTGTTTCACTGTGGTGAACTTCGGCATAAGAAGGTGGATTGTCCAAAGTTAGCTAAGCCAAGGAGACAAGCTGTGGATTAAAGCGAATTGATAGCGGATTTTGTTTACATTTGGCTGGTGTTTGTAAACACAAAATTCAGCCAATCAAAATGCACGAAAATTTCTTTGTTGACATTCTGGAGAAGTTTGTTTACATTTTTTCCTGAAAATTCGTCCCCTTTCAAATTCTATTTCTAAATCAATTTTTTTCGCTTTCGATTCGCTTTAATACAGACAGTTGGCATGGAGGGTGCTAACCCTCTGGCTCTGGTGTTTGTGCCTAAGGCAGCTGATCCAGCTCGTGATAACAATCGATTGGTGGGGGAATCCGTGAACGAAAAGGGACCATTGGTTGACATTCAAGTGAATGAGGTGGTGACTCATGGACCTGTGGATTCGATATCAGCAATTCCAAAAGACAGTGGTGTCAGCCAATGAAATTTCAGTATTCAAGGGGTTTCCCAGATTTCTTGAGTGTTATAGGTTTCTCAATGTAGGCTGCATATATATGAACATGACTGCAGGCGATACTGTAATGCACTTTGTAGCTTGCTAGGAACTGTGTAAAATGGCTGTTAACGGTGGAAAAGAAAAAAAAGAGGAGGACAGAAAGAGCATATATCAAAAATCAAAATCCTTGGGACAATTCAGATAATTTCCCTGCCTATTTGGCCAGTATGCATTAAAAACAGCATGGATAACAATATTGCAACGTGTGACCACACTTAAAGTTTAGGGTGGTTTTAAGGCTTTCACTATTCCCAAGTGCTTT